>JAPVLO010001386.1:0-133479 GCA_027257055.1 Cephalopachus bancanus | reverse complement strand
TAGGAAAGAATTTTAAGAACAGCAAGACAAAACCATCAAATAACTTACAAAGGCAGGCCTATCAGACTTAACAGCAGACTTCTCAGAAGAAACCCTGCAAGCCAGAAGGGACTGAGGCCCCATCTTCAATCTCCTCAAAAAGAATAACAACCAGAAAAAAATTTGGTACCCAACAAAACTAAGAATCATAAATGAAGGAGAAATGAAATCTTTCTCAGACAAGCAAATTCTGAGGAAATTTGTCATCACTAGGCTGACTGTACAAGAAATACTCCAAGAAGTTCTAAATATTGAAACAGAAGATCAAAATACAACAATAGAAAAATGCTGGAAATCATGAAGCTCAACAGCAGTATGGAACCTAAACACAATAGAGAAAATAAATGAATAAAACAACTGACTAACAACCAATCTAATGAATGAAATAGTACCTTACATATGGCTATTAATTCTGAACATAAATGGTCTCAATGCTCCACTAAAAAGATACAGACTGACAGTGTGGATTAAAAAACACGATCCAAGTATCTGCTGCCTCCAAGCAACCCTCTTAACACACAAAGACTTCTATAGACTCAAGGTAAAGGGGTAGGGAAAAACATTCCATACAAATAGAAACCAAAAATGAGCAGGAGTAGCATTCTAAATAAGATAAAACAGACTAAATGAATGACAGAAAAAAAAGAAAAAAATGGTTGCTATATAATGATAAAGGGACCAATCCAACAAGAAGACATAACAATTTAAAATACATGCGCACATAACACCAGTGGCCCCAGCTTTATAAGCAAATTCTACTAAACCTAAAAAAAGAGATAGACAGCAATACAATAACAGTAGGAGACTTCAACACCCCAATGATAGTAATCAACAGATTATCAAGGCAGAAAGTCAACAAAGAAACATTGGAATTAAACTGGAGTCTAGAGCAACTGGAACTGACAGACATCTATAGGACCTCCTACCCCAAAACTACAGAATATACATTTTTCTCATCAGCATGTGGAACATTCTCCAAGATGCACCATATGATAGGTCACAAATCAAGTCTTAATAAATTAAAAAAATTGAATTCATATCAAGTACCTGCTCACACCACAGTGTAATAAAACTATATATATTAACTCCATGAAGAACTCATGATTAGCAATGAAATCAAGAAGGAAATTTCAAAATTCCTCAAAACAAATGAAAACATTGAAATAAGGTTTCAAAACTTCTGTGCCCAGAGAAAAATTTACAGGACTTAAGGCCTACATTAATAAGACTGAAATATCGCATATCAACTACCTAATATCAAACCTCAAAGAATTAGAAAAACATGTCACTTTGAAACGGTTGTTGGCAAAACCCCTTAAAGTCCCCTCTCACTGTGGGAGCTTTTCTGTCCTCTTAATAAATTCTGCTTTCTGTTTCTTTTTCTTTTCTTTTTTTTAGAATTCAAATTTAGGTTGTCAGATTTTTTTTTTTTAACTTTAAATTTTTTATTCTAAAATTTTGGAGTACAATTAAGGGTTAGATATACAAATATGCATTGTGCAGCTACCCTTGTTGTTGAGGTGTGCCCCAAATCCTGCTTTCTAAAAAAAAATTTTTTAAAATATATATGTAAAAAAAAGAAAAACATGAGCAAGTCAAATCCAAAGTTAGCAGAAGAAAAAAATAACAAAGATCAGTGTAGAAATAAGAGAAACTGAATTTTTTTAAAAAAATACAAAGATTAATGAAACAAAAAGTTGGTTTTTTGAAAAGATAAACAGAATTGATAGACAGATTAATAAACAAAGACAGATGATTCAAATTATCTCAGCCAGAAATGAAGATGGAGATATTATAATTGACATGACAGAAATTCAAAAGGTCATAAGAGACTAATATGAACACATCTGTGCAAATAAACTGGTCTATTTAGAGCTAATGGATAGATTCCTGGAAACATACAATCCCTTAACCTTGAATCAGGAAGAAATAGAAACCCTGAATATATCAATAATAAGTGGTGAGATTAAAACAGCAATTAGTAGTCTTACAGCAACAACAACAAAAAGTCCAGGACCTGATAGACTCACAGCTGAATTCTACCAGATATTCAAGAAGAACTGGTATCAATTTCACTGAAGCTATTCCATAAGACTGAAGACGAAGGAATCCTCCCTAACTCATTCTATAAGGCCAGTATCACTCTGATACCAAAGTCAAGAAAAGAAACAACAAAGAAAAAATAACTACAGACCAATATCCCTTATGAACATAGATGCAAAAATCCTCAACAAAATATTGGCAAAACGAATTCAACAACACATAAAAAATAATAATACACCACCCCAAGTGTGTTTTATCCCAGGGATGCAAGGGTGCTTCAACATGTGCAAGTCAGTAAACGTGATCAACTACATAAACAATTTTAAAAAAACAAAATCATATTTCAATAGATGCAGAAAAAGCATTTAACCAACATTCCTTCATGATAAAAACCCTTAGAAAAATAGGCATAGAGGAAACATTTCTCAAAATAATGAAAGCCATATATGACAAACCCATGGTCAATGAATCCTTTACAGAGAAAAATTGAACACATTTCCCCTCAGAATTGGAACAAAGCAACGATGCCTACTTTCACTACTTCTATTCAAAATAGTACTGAAAGGCCTTGCCAGAGCAACCAGGCAAGAAAAAGAAATAAAGTGTATCGAGATAGGAAAAGAAGAATTCAAACTATCTTTGTAGGCTGATGATATACCTAGAGAATCTCAAAGATTCCTCCAAAAGACTCCTGGACTTGATAAATGAACACAGTAAGGCTTCAGAATACAAAAATCAACACATACACACACACACACACACACACACACACACACACACACACACACACACACACATATCAGTAGCACTGTTATACACCAATAAAGACCATGCTGAGAATCAAATCAAGAACTCAATTCCATTTACAATAGAAACCAAAATCTAAATACATAGAGTTGTATTTAACCAAGGAGGTGGAATATCTCTACAAAGAGAACTGCAAAACTCTGATGAAAGAAATTGTAGAGGACACAGACAAATGGAGAAACATCTCATGTTCATAGGTTGGAACAATCAACATTGTTAAAATGACAATATTATTCAAAGTAATCTACAGATTCAACACAATCCATATCAAACTACAAACATCATTTTTCACAGAATTAGAGAAAATGATCCAAAAATTCTTACGGAATCAAAAAACAGACAGAATAGCCAAAGCAATCCTAAGCAAAAAGAGTAAAGCTAGAGGCATCACATTGACTGACTTCAACTATATTACAAGTCTGTAGCGACCAAAACAGCATGGTACTGGTACAGGAGCAGACACACAGACCAATGGAACAGAATGAAAAATCCAAAAATAAACCCAAAAACTTCCAGTCAACTGATCTTCAACAAAGTAGGCAAGAACATACACTGGGAAAAGGACATTCTATTCAACAAATGGTGCTGGGAAAATTGAATCACTACATTCAGAAAAATGAAATTTGATGCCTATCTCTCCCCATCTACAAAAATTAACTCAAGATCAATTAAAGACTTAAATGTCAGACTGAAACCATAAAAATCCTCAAAGAAAACCTAGGAAAAATTTCTTCTGGACGTTGCCCTAGGCAAATAACTTAGGGTTTAAAACCCCCCAAAAGCAACCACAACAAAATTAAATAAATGAGTCTTCATTAAACTAAACATTTTTTACTACACAGCCATAAAAAAGAACAAAATCATGAATTTCACAGCAACCTGGATGGAACTAGAGTCTATAATACAGAGTGACCTCTCACAGAAACAAAGATCTGATGTATCACATGTTCTCACTCATATAGTGGACCTTGATCAACCAACGTAATACCATAAGAAAATGACTATGGGTGGGGGGGGGAGATGGGATTAATGGTAGTAAATTTCTGTCTGGGGATGGGGAAACACCTCTTATCCTCAAGGGTGCCTGAACGAAGCATATCTGTATGGCTAACCTTTAACTGTACCCCACAATATCATAATAAAAAATATTGATTATAAAAAACCAACTATACATTTTCTGTACAGCAAAAGAAATAATCAAAAGAACAAATAGGCAACAGACAGAATGGGAGAAGATATTCGCAAACTATTCATCTGACGAAAGACATATCAGGCCGGGCTCAGTGGCTCAGCCTGTAATCCCAGCACTTTGAGAAGCCGAGGTGAGTGGATAGCCTGAGCCCGTGGGTTCGAGACCCACCTGAGTAACTTGCCGAGGCCTCATCTCTACAATAAATCAAAAATTAGCTGGGTGTGGTAGCATGTGTCTGTAGTTCTGGCTACTTGAAAGGCTGAGGTGGGAGAATTGCTGGAGCCCAGGTTGAGGCTGCAGTAGCTGGGAGTGTGCCACTGCACTCTAGTATGGGCGACAGAGTGAGACTTCAACTCAAAAAAAAAAAAAAAAAAGACATATCCAGAATAACAAAGAACTTAGACAAATCAGCAAGGAAAAAACAGATAACCCCATTAAAAAGTGGGCAAACAACATGAACAGTCACATCTCATCTCAAAATAAGATATTCAAATGTCCAACAAAAATATGAAAAAATGTTCATCATCACCAATTGTCAGGAAAATGCAAATCAAAACCACAGAGAGATATCACTTTACAACAATCAGATTGGCCATCATTAAAAAATTAAAAACAGTAGATGGTGTAGATCTGGAAAAAAGAAAATGCTTATACACTTTTGGTGGAAGTGTAAATTAGTATAACCTCTATAGAAATATGTATGGAGATTTCTCAAATAACTAAAAGTAGATCTACCATTTGATCTAGCAATCCCACTGCTAGGTATCTACTAAAAGGGAAAGAGAGGTCATTATATTAAAAAGACATATGTATCTGCATGTTCATTGCAGCACAATTAAAAATTGCAAAAAAGTAGAATCAACCTAAATGCCCATCAACCGATCAGTGGACAATGCAAATATAGTATACATACACTATGGAATACTGTTCAGTCATCAAAAAGAATGAAATAACATTTTGCAACAACTAGGATGGAATTAGAGAACATCATTCTAAGTGAACTAACTCAGGAACAGAAAACCAAACACTGCATGTTCTTACTTATAAGTGGTTGCTAAACCAGGGATCCAAAAAACATAAAGAATGGTATAAAGGACACTGAAGACTCAGAAGGGGAGGAAGGGGAAAAGGGAAGAAAAATCACCAATTAGGTACAATGTACACAAATGGAGGTGAAGGTTACACATAAAGCCCATACCAAAAACTATTTGTACCTCCTAAAGCTATTGAAATTTAAGAAAAAAAAGGAAAAGAACTAAAGACTTAAAGTCATTAAATAGATACAAAAAAACTATGAAAAAGAATAACTATAACCATAAACATTGCTTTTAATGGATATAAAATATAAACATAAGTATTTTCTGGTATTAATAACACAAAGTGTGTAAGGGTATAAAATTGTAGAATTTTTGCATGCAATTGAAGTTAAATTTTTATCAGCTCAAAATAGACTGTCATAACAATGCAAATTTTGTTCAAGCTCCATGGCAAACTCAGAGAAAAAACCTAATAGATACAAAAACAGTAAAGAGAAAATAAACTATACTACCATGAAAATAACAAAATTGGCCGGGCTTGGTGGCTCAGCCTGTAATCCCAGCACTTTGGGAGGCCGAGGTGAGTGGTTTGTCTGAGCCCGCGGGTTCGAGACCTACCCAGGCCACTTGGCGAAACCTCGTCTCTACAATAAATCAAAAATTAGCCAGGCATGGTAGTGTGCGTCTATAGTTCCAGCTACCTGGAAGGCTGAGGTGGAAGGATAGCTGGAGCCCAACAGGTCGAGGCTGCAGTGACCGAGAGCATACCACTGCACTCCAGCCTGGGCAACAGAGTGAGACTCCAACTCAAAACAAACAAGCAAACAAAAAAACCCAAATTATACAAAAGACAGCAAAAAAGAAGAATAAAAAAACTACAAGACAAAAAGTGACCAAAATTGCAATAGTAACTCCTTACCTATCAATAGTTACTTTAAATGTGAAAAGATCAAACTCCCCAATCAAAAAATGCAGTCACTGAATAGATTTTAAAAACAAGATACAAGAGAACCACTGTCTACAAGAGAACCACTTTACATTTAAGAAGTCACATAGGCTCAAAGTGAAGAGATTAAAAAAGTATTTGATGCAAATGATAATCAAAAGAGGGCAGAGGTGGTTATATTTATATCAAAGAAAATAGACTTTAAGCTAGACACTGCCACAGGAGACAAAGAAGGTTATTATAAAAAGATAAAAGGGTCAATTCAAAAGATATAACAATTATAAATATTTACACACTCAACATCAGAGCACCTGAATAAATAAAGCAAACATCAATAGATGTAAAGATAAAACTAGATAGCAATGTAATGATAGTAGTAGATTTCAATACCCCACTTACAACAATTGACAGCTTATTCAGATATATTCATATGTTGGAATATTATTTGTCAATAAAAAAGAATAAGAACTGATGTGCTACAGCGTGAGTGAGCATTTAAAATATTGTGCTATTAATAAATGGAAGACACCATTAATTAAAAGAACAAATATTGTATGACTCCATTTATAAAAAAAGCTCAAGAAAAGCAAATTAAAAGTAAGATGAGAAGCCTCTATATTAGAATGGTTATATACAGAAATACTAATAGGACCAAATACTGGAAAACATGAGGTATAAGCGCTCTCTTATCCATTGCTGGTTATGTGGGAGTTGCTTTAGCTGCTGCTTATAATGGCAAACATACGCCATGTATTAGGTGTATGTATTAGGTGTATGGCAAACATACACCTAATACATGGCACAGCATAACTCCTTGGTATTCATTCAAAAGAAACTGCTGACCCCAGCTAAGTAGTCATCAAACTTGAAACATCCTTGACAATCAGAGTGACTTTATGTTGACCTCAGACAGTTCTTGCAATGACTGGTTTGCTGGCTCCTCAAGTTGTAATTACAGCATCTTCAGGAGTGTACAGAGACTTAGCTGAAATGATGTCCAGAGGGATTTGCTTAAGTGTTTTATTTTTTCCCACATTGCATTTAGATGCTTGACTTGTTAATACAAACATATTAATTTTATTTTTAAATATGGCATCTTTATTCATTGATTTGATAAATTCTGAGGCAGGGCTATGCAATTTTCAGTAGAAATGGTTGAAGCTTTATGCGTGTTGTGATTCTAGGCCTCTCTAGCAAGAAGACAGGAAGTGAGGAAGCAGAGAGAGCCCTGTTGATGACCACACTAATTCTCTAAAATTCTCATTTTATGGTTTGTAAGCAAAGCCTCAAATAAAAAATAATTTTTGCTTTGATTAGTAGTAATTATTTTGTATATATATTTCCCTTATAAACCTCTAAATAATAAAGAGTTGTCAAGTGCCAAAAGCATATTTTAGTATTATTATATTAATTTATCATTTCATTTTTAAATCATAGCCACATTTCATAGATAGTAAGTTTAAAAAATAATTTAAATATTACATAAAACTCCTTCAATTATATGCAAATTTTAGAGCACAGGTTAGTACAGTCATTCTTGGTATCTGCAGGGGGATTGGTTGCAGGACTTTCTCATGGATACTAAAGTCTGAAGATACTCAAGTCTTTTATATAACATGGCATAGTGTTTGCAAATAACCTATGAATATCCTTCTGTATCCATTAAATCATCTTTAGATTACTTATAATGCCTAATGCAATGAAAATGCTATATAAATAGTTGTTGTATTGTATTTTTTGTTATGTTGCTAATTTTTCTTTTTCTTTTTTTTAAAGAATATTTTTGATCCAAGGCTGGTTGCATTTGCAGATGTGACACCAGAGGATACAAAAGGGCTGACTGTATCGAAATAAGATAGAAGCCACTTGTATTTGACACTAATTGCTCAAATAGACAAGAAAAATCAGCCTAGGGTCATGAATGTACACCAAAAGATAAATGGACTCAGTAAAGCAAATGAGTGGCTAGAGCCGATCATATTTTCTGAAGCCAGCATGTTTCTTTATCCTTGTGGCAGAAGAAAATCTGTCCCTCAGTATAGTTGAAAATGCTGGCAGCAGGTATTGCGGCTTTTTAGTCCTTGACACCCACAATAATCTGACTGTTGAAAAATGATCCTCTGATATATCATCCAAGTCAGTGATCTTTCTGGAGAGAATGAAAGGGCCCTATAGCTTTGGCTAAATAACTCCAGGGCAAAGATTCCTAGGAAAAGAAGAGCATCCATGGGAGAATCCACCACTGCTAATTCCATTTACCTCTGCTCCGGAATGGCAAATATACAGCAAAGAGTATTGCAGAAGAGACTGTGAAAACCAGGAATAGAATTTTTGCTAACTTCAAAAAACGAAGGTGCTGAAATATATGCCCTGGAACAGAGAAAGTTACAGCCAACAAAGAAAAACAGACATGTAATGTGGAGTCTTAGCTGCCTAAGGACAACAATCTGAAAAAAGAGGAGTTGCTGCTCATTCAACTTAGTTAGAGCTCAAACTGTGAATTTGATTTGTAAGTGATAGCAGGTCCCAGTGAGATTGAATTTGCAGATTGATCAGGGCTAAGAGGAATTTCTTTTCCTAGTTCTCATCACCTAATCTAGCACAAAATTAATACAATTGGAGAGAACTGAAAGAGGCCCTAGGAATTCTTGCTGGATTGCTGGGGATTCTAAGAATTTAGGACTTGGATAGAAATAGCTGTGGAAACAATTAGCTGGGTTTAAGGAAAAAAAAAAAAAAAAAGAATTGCCTTGGATCCACAAATTACAAAAGCAGGAAGAGCCTGGAGTTTTAAATGGTGCAGGAAACACATTTTCTAGCCCTCAGTTTCAACTACTACTCTTTGAAGGGACTCATTTCCAGAAGATGAATAGAGATCACTAAAATGTTTTTTTTACATATTACTGATGTATGTAACCATGAAATAGTTAATCTTTGATTTATACCACTATCTGAAGAGGAATGACAAAAAATTGTAATGTTTAAGTAACTGGAGATATATTTAGAGAAGTTGGTGGAGTATAGTTATGATCTCAAGGCTCTTAAAGATTTTCATAAGGAACATAGACCCTTTGTGTCCAGAATTATAATTGGAGACAATGTGTAGAAACAATTTGATATCCAAAAGGAATTAATTTCCCACGGTCACTATGAAACAGGCTGTCTCCTCTAACATGGAGCTGTCCAAGCACAAAGTTGAAATAAATACTGAAAATAATAGTATAACGATCAGAACATAAGATGTGAAGCCAACATATTTGTTTTCCAGTCTTGGGTCTGTCACTTATGAGCTCTGTGATCCATGACGACTTCATCAATAAAATGTTGACAATAATAGAACTACTTTCTAGGATTAATTGAGGCAAAATATGTAAAATGACTGTCACAATGCTTAGCATAAAGTAAGCATTCAATAATACAGGTGCTTATGTATTAGGGGACTGGACGTGATGGAGTGTGACTTCTTTGACTCAAAGAATCTATGAATCAGATAGATAAATTTTATCTATCCTGTAGGACTTTGTATTCACATTTATTGGTGAATCATCTCATTACTACTGTCTGTTAAATGTCTACCTAATCTCTAAATTTATATTCTTCTTATCTAACAGTTTATTTGACTATACAGTTGACTCTTGAACAACATGGGTTTTAACTGTGCAGGTCCATTTATAAATGGATTTCCTTATGCTCTGTGACCCCTGAGATACCAAGACTTACTCCTCCCCTTCTTCCTCCTTTTTTGGCCTACTCAGTGTGAAAACAATGAGGATAAAGAACTCTATGATGATCTACTTCCACTTAATGAATAGTAAACATATATACTATTTCTTATGATTAAAAAAAATAACATTTTCTCTTCTCTTACTTTATTGTAAGAATACAGTGTATAATACATATAACATGCAAAATGTGTTAATTGACTGTGTTATTGGTAAGGTTTCCAGGTAACACAAAACTGTTAGTAGTTAAGTTTTGGAGGCATCTAAAATTATGAACAGATTTTTGACTGTGCAGAGGGCTAGTACCCCCAGCCCCTGCATTACTTAAGGTTCAACATTATATGATATATTTTGCCTGGTCATAGGTTAGGAAAAGGGTTGCTCTTAAATATTTTATTTCACTTTACCTGATTAATCACACTCACATTGTTCAAAGGACAACATTATATGATATATTTTGCTTGGTCATAGGTAGGGAAAAGGATTGTTCTTTAAAAATATCTGATGTCCTTGTCCCTGATGGATCATTGTATCATTTCACAATAATGATATATTCATTTTGTTTAGCCAGGAAATCAGAAGGAACAATATGATTATAAAGGGCCTAGTGTTGGCTTATGTACCTATCTCTTTTTCATATTAATTTTACTCAAGAACCTGAATGGAAAAAGTTATAATTTTGAAAACGAGTGGTAATCTGAATAGGCAAGAAGATTGTGATCAAATTAAGTGCATTCTTAGTAAGACTCACATAATTCACTCACTACTAAATGATTTTGATGAAGCAGAGGTTGGATCTACTTTATTTATACTGACTGGGTTTAAGAGAGAAAGCACTCCTTTGAGGATGTGGAAGTAACTATAGATCTGAAAAAAATCAGGAAATGTTTATACTGACCTCATCCCTAAAAAGACACCATTTTCTTGGGATGTTCATAACTGAAAGGTATGAATTTCAATATCTCTAAAGTGAGAAAAAAGCCATAAATCTTTCTATGTAAGGCATGGCATTGGGGGACAAATATCATTCAGCTTTGCTTAAACACCTCATGTTATTTAGGCATCATCTAAGAGAAATACCAAAAATGATTCCACTAATGATTCATCAAGTACCTTGTTTGGTGAAACAGAATGAAAATGCCCCCAGCAAGAAGGAGGAAGATTACACACAGAAGTGAAATCAAAGCTATCATCCATATGTAAACTAGACTAAATAGGGCATCTGAAAGAAAGAATAGAGAAACATGGAGATCAATTAACCCACAGCACACAGCTCCACTGGATTAAGATTTTGCTACTAATGAAGGAGGATTCTTTTTCAGGTCCTACAATTTTTTTATTTTTTGTATTATTAATAGTACAAGAGCTAGACATTGATGGAGCTGATTTAGAGGCAAGTACAGAGCGAGTACAAGCTTTAAGCTTGTTTTGGGGATAGAATTTACACTAGGCTGAAGTAGGATAAAAAGAAGTCTCTCTCTTGTCTTTCACCCAGTACAAATGTTTCCTGATTATGAAAGGAAAAACTATATCGATTCTCATTCCTTTTGTGATCTTGGAGAGTTTCATTGTTTTATGTATTATCTTTAGATTAAAGGCATTTATATTACATCTCAAGTCTGTCTCTCCTCTGCAGAATTGTGAACTTGTATATCTAACTCCCTTTCAAGTCTTACAGACAGTGTATTATTTCCAAAATATGTTAATTATACAAATTTCCCTATCTTAGTAGATGAAAATTCACTTTTCTTGACTCAGTTCATAATCTTTGAATCATTCTTTATTCTTACCACTTTTTTCTGGTATACCTATTTCTCATATTGTTATAGGCTCCTATGATCAGGGCAATATTTGTTTTTCAACCCATTTTCTAATCCTTCAAGAATATTTTAGAGGATTTTTGAGAGAAAAAGCCTTGCCCTTGATTAGGCTAGAAAGAGACTCCCTGAAGTGGCATCTGAAGACACATCTGCCACACCCACTACCCAATTCCAGTAATAAATCTTAACTTATCTATACTAGCTAGCACTAAGTGTACCTTTGATGTACACAGGACAGAGCCTCTATCTGATTAGTCTTTGTCATGTACTCATCATGCCTCCAGTAAATGAGGGATAAACTAATAACTAGGAAATCTGTGCTTTGGTTCCACATTTTATTTACTGCTGGTTTGATTAACTTCTCTCAACATTTGTCTACCTGTAAGTGGCCATAATAATCACTCTTTATTGAATTTTCAGAATGCTTTAAATGACAGTTTTAGTACTGAATGTTGCATGACAAGAAACTAAGCTCTTTGCTTCTACGAATTCATTTAAGATTTACAAAAATGCATTAAGTGTGATTACACTCATTTCTAAGATGAGAAAACTATAGCTCAGAAAGATTAGTGGTATCCTTTAAGTTATTGAACTAGAATCCTTTTTTTTTTTTTGAGTTGGAGTCTCACTCTGTTGCCCAGGCAGGAGTGCAGTGGCATGCTCCTGGTCACTGCAGCCTCGACCTGCTGGGCTCAGGTGATCCTTCCACCTCAGCCTTCCAAGTAGCTGGAACTACAGGTGTGCACTACCATGCCTGGATAATTTTTTTATTTATTGTAGAGACGAGGTCTCACCATGTTGCCCAGGCTGGTCTAGAACCCACAGGCTCAGGCAATTCTCTCACCTCGGCCTAAATGCTGGGATTACAGGCTTGAATCACGACGTCCGCCCTGAACTCGAATCTTGTTAATGTCATATGCATATATTGTGAGGATCTAACGAGATTTTGGACTTTAAATACTTATGAAGATGTAATGTGTGTTTAAATTATGGAATGTCATTGTTCTTATAAATGTTTCTTGTAAAGCCTTCCTCTTAGTACCTGTCATCTGTAATATAAACAGTTGTTATACTATAATTGTTATCTGTAGTATAGCAATTATAAAAAGTCACATTTTTTTTTTTTTTTTCTTTTTTTTTTTCTTTTCTCTTTTTTTTTTTTATGTTTCGGGGTGTATTTTTTTTTTTTTATAATCAGTATTTTTTATTATCGTTTTGTAGGGTACAGTTAAGGGTTAGGTGTACAATTACGTTTCATTCAGGCACCCTATTGATAAGAGGTGTATTCCCAGTCCCAGATAGATATTAGCTACTGTTAATCCCATCCCCCCCCATAATTTCCCAGTACCATCAGTCATTTTCTTATAGTATTACATTGGATGTTCAAGGTCCATTATATGAGTGAAAACATGTGATATTCTGATCTTTGTTTCTGTGAGAGGTCACTCAGTATTATAGACTCTAGTTCCATCCAGGTAGCTGCGAAATCCATGATTTTGTTCTTTTTCATGGCTGCGTAGTATTCCATCGTGTATATGTACCACATTTTTTTAATCCAGTCCTCTTTTGATGGGCAGCATGGTTGTTTCCAGGTTCTTGCTATTGTGAATAACGCTGCGATAAACATACGTGTACAGGTATCTTTTTTATAGAGTGATTTGTGTTCTTCAGGGTATATTCCCAGTAGGGGGATTGCAGAGTCATAAGGAAGGTCAATATTTAGAGCTTTCAGGAATCGCCACACTGCTTTCCACAGAGGTTGCACTAGCTTACACTCCCACCAACAGTGTAGAAGTGTTCCCTTTTCACCACAGCCTCTCCAGCAGCTGTTATTTTTTGAGTTGTTGATAATTGCCATTCTGACTGGAGTTAGGTGATATCTCAGTGTGGTTTTGATTTGCATCCCCCTGATGATTAGTGAGGTTGAGCATTTCTTCATGTGTTTGTTGGCTGCTCGAATGTCTTCTTTTGTGAAGTGTCTGTTCATATCTTTTGCCCATTTTATAATGGGGTTGCTTGTTTTCTTCTTTTCAGTATGTTTCAGTTCCTTGTAGATCCAGGATGTTAAGCCTTTGTCAGACCTAGAGTTGGCAAATACTTTTTCCCAGTCTGTAGGCTGTCTCCCTACTCTCTTGATGGTTTCTTTGGCTTTGCAGAAGCTTGTCAGTTTAATAAGGTCCCATTTGTCTATCTTCTCTCTTAAGTCCTGTGGGTTTCGGGTTTTGTACAGGAATTGGATGCCAGTTCCGATTTCCATGAGAGTATTTCCTTCCTTTTCTAATGTTCTTATGGTTTGAGGTTTTACATTTAGGTCTCTGATCCATTTGGAGTTAACCTTTGTGCATGGGGATAGATAGGGGTCCTGTTTCAATCTTCTACATGTGGTCAACCAGTTTTCCCAGCACCATTTACTGAATAGGTTCTCCTCACCCCATTGGTAGGTGGTGGGGGCTTTGTCGAAGATGAGTTGGTTGAGGAATTGAGGTTTTGCTTCTGGAATCTCAATTCTGTTCCATTGATCTATATGCCTGTTCTTGTACCAATACCAAGCTGTTTTGATGATTGTAGCTTTATAGTAAAGTTTGAAGACTGGTATTGTGATACCACCTGCTTTGTTTTTTTTGCTGAGGATTGTTCTGGCTATTCTTGGACGTTTGTGTTTCCATATGAATTCCTGTGTTGTTTTTTCTAGGTCAGAGAAGAATGTTATTGGTAATTTAATGGGTATTGCATTGAATTTGTAGATTGCCTTAGGTAAGATGGACATCTTCACAATATTGATTCTTCCGATCCATGAGCATGGGATATTTTTCCACTTGTTCATGTCAGCTTTGATTTCTTTGAGCAGTGCTTTGTAATTTGCATTGTAAAGGTCTTTCACGTCTCTGGTTAGGAAGATGCCAAGGTATTTCATTTTTTTGTGGCTATTGTGAATGGAATTGTGTTTTTTATTTGGGTTTCTGTTTGTTTATTACTGGTGTAGAGAAATGCGATTGTCTTTCGTACATTTATTTTGTATCCTGAGACTTTGCCAAAGGCCTTTATCAATGTAAGGAGGCCTTTAACAGATTCTCTTGGGTTTTCAAGGTACACCATCATATCATCTGCATAGAGAGATAACTTGACTTCCTCTTTTCCTATTTGAATACCTCTGATTGCCTCGTCTTCTCTGATTGCTCTAGCCAGGACTTCAAATACTATGTTGAACAGGAGGGGAGAGAGTGGGCATCCTTGTCTAGTTCCAGTTTTCAGGGGAATTGGTTCCAATTTTTGTCCATTTAGGAGTATGCAGGCTGTAGGTTTCTCGTAGATGGCTTTTATTATTTTGAGGTATGTTCCCCGTATGCCTAGATGTTCAAGGGTTTTTATCAAGAAGGGGTGCTGGATTTTATCAAAAGCTTTTTCTGCATCTAATGATATGATCATGTGGTTTTTGTTTTGACATCTGTTGATGTATTTAATTACATTTATGGTTTTACGAATGTGGAACCAGCCTTGCATGCCAGGAATGAAGCCTACTTGGTCATGGTGAATGATTTTTGAGATGTATTGTTGAATCCTGTTTGCTAGGATTTTGTTGAGAATTTTAGCATCTATGTTCATCAAAGATATTGGCCTGTAGTTCTCTTTCTTTGTTGGATCTTTACCTGGCTTGGGTATTGGTGTGATGTTGGCTTCATAAAATGATTTGGGGAGAGTTCCATCTTTTTCTATCGCCTGGAATACCTTCAGTAGGATTGGTATCAGCTCCTCCTTGAATGTCTTGTAGAATTCTGCTGGAAAGCCATCTGGACCAGGGCTTTTTTTTGTAGGAAGTTTTCTTATTACATAGTCGATTTCCTTGATTGTAATTGGTCTATTTAGGGTCTCAATTTCTTCTTGTTCCAACCTAGGTAGATTGTGTGATGTCAGAAAGTCCTCCATTTCCTTGTGGTTTTCAAGTTTGTTTCCATACAAGTGTACATAGTAGTCTCTAATGATCTTTTGTATTTCTTCAGGGTCAGATGTGACTTCATCTTTTGTGTTTCTGATTATGCTTATTTGTTTTTTTTCTCATTTTTTCTTGGTCAGTCTAGCTAGGGGACCATCGATCTTGTTTATTCTTTCGAAGAACCAGCTTTTTGTTTCATTGATTTTTTCAATTATCTTTTTGTCTTCTATGTCCTGGATTTGGGCTTTTATTTTGATGATCTGGATTCTTCTGCTGAAATTAGGGTTTTTGTGGTCTTGCTTTTCCAGCTTCTTTAGGTGGCTTGTTAGATTGTGAATTTCTGTTCCTTCCATTTTCTTCATGTGTGTTTGTAGGGATATAAATTCCCCTCTTACTACAGCTTTCAGGGCATCCCAGAGATTTTGGTAAGATGTTTCTTCATTTTCATTTGTTTCCAGGTATCTTTTGATCCCTGTTTTGATTTCGTCATTGACCCAGGAGTTGTTTAGCATCATGCTGTTTAGTGTCCATGTCTTTGTGGGTTTTGGGGGGACTTTGTTGGTGTCAATATTTATTTTTATTCCACTGTGGTCCGAGAAGGTGTTTGGTAGAATTTCGGTCCTTTTAAATTTGCTTATACTTGATTTATGGCCGAGTATGTGGTCAATCTTAGAATATGTTCCATGTGGTGATGAGTAAAATGTGTATTCTGTCGTCTTTGGATGGAGTGTTCTGTAAGTATCAATTAAGTCCATTTGGTCCAAGGTCACATTGAGGTTCCGGATCTCCTTGCTGATTTTTTGTCCTGTTGATCTGTCTAGGGTTGTGAGTGGGGTATTAAAGTCCCCAGTTATGATAGTGGTAGAGTCAATATCTTTCTTTAGTTTTCTAAGAAGTTGCTTTAAGAAGGTTGGTGCACCTATGTTGGGTGCATATATGTTTAGGATAGATATTTCTTGTTGATGGATTGAACCTTTTATCATTATGTAGTGACCTTCTGTATCTTTTTTGATTTTTAATAGTTTGAAGGATATTTTGTCTGAAATTAAGATGGCTACTCCTCCTTTCTTTTGTATTCCGTTCGCCTGAAAGACTGTTTCCCATCCTCTTACCTTGAGTCTGTGGGTGTCCTTTCTAGTGAGGTGAGTCTCTTGAAGGCAATAGATTGTTGCCTGATGATATTTTATCCATTTTGCCAATCTATGTCTTTTCAGTGGTGCATTTAGTCCGTTCACATTTAGGCTAATAATTGAAATGCAAGAGTTGATCCCTGTCATAAGGTTCTTACAGAGTTGTTACTGTTTATTTGTTGTCTTTCTTTGGGTTTTGGAGTTGGTTCAGGTGTGTTTTTAATCTTTTGCCTGTACTCTTGTGAAGAATGCTGATGTTCTTTTTTCTTTTTCTTCTGTGTTCAGTACTTTCTTGAGTGTTTCTTGTAGCGGTGGTCTGGTGGCAGCGTAGGTTCTTAGGGATTGGATGTCTGGAAAAGATTTTAATTCTCCCTCACTAATGAAGCTTAGTTTAGCTGGGTAGGTTATTCTTGGTTGAAATTGTTTCTCTTTTAGAACTTTGAAGATAGGGCTCCAGGCTCTCCTGGCCTGAAGGGTTTCTGTGGATAAATCTGCTGCTATTCGGATTGGTTTTCCCTGGTAGGTAGTCTGGCCTTTTTCTCTTGCTGCCTTTAGGATTTTTCCTTTCATAGCTACTTTGTTTAGGCGAATTATTATGTGTCTGGGAGTTGGTCTTCTCGTTTGTTGTCTTGCAGGGGTTCTCTGAATCTCTTGTGTTTGAATTTTTTCATCTTTACTGAGATGAGGGAAGTTTTCTTGAATGATTTCATGGAATGTTTGTTCCAGTGTGGCTTCTGTTTCTCTTTCTGCCTCAGAAAGCCCAATTATTCTTAGGTTTGGTCTCTTGAAGTGATCATTCATCTCTTGCAGGTTTTGTTCTGTCTTTTTGAGCTTCTTTTCTATGCTTTTGACAGTTTGGGTTAGTTCTGTGTTTTGGTCTTTGAGCTCTGAGATTCTTTCTTCTGCTTGGCTGATTCTGCTTTCCATGCTTATTAGTCTGTTGTTCATTTCCATCACAGTATTCTTTACTGCTGTCATTTCTGACAACAGCTCCTTCCTATTTTCCTCTTGTCTCTCCTCAATTTTTTAAATTCTCTCCATTAATGTCTTGATGTCTGTGTTTGTTGCATGTAGCCAGTCATTCTGGGGACTCTTCATTGTCTGTGTTCCAGAATCTGTTTTCTCATTGTCTGATCTCCCAGGGGTCTGTGTAAGTCCTATATTCTTCTTTTGGTTTTTCTTCATTTGTGCGGTTTTTCCACTTCCCTACTTCTTCCTTCCCTCCACGTCACCGTCTTCTTTAATTTTGTTTTTCAGGGGTAAAGGGACTGGTTTTACTTCTGTTCGTTCAATCTCCCATTCTTTATGTATGTCGTCTTACTTTGTTCAATTTTGAAGTTGCACTGTAGGTTGGAGGTGGTCCTTTTTGCAGTTTTGAGATGTATTTAAGGGAGAGCTGTGATTCAAAATCTGTCTGCAGGTCCTGGTGTTCGCTGACAGGCGTGTGGATAATGTGGAACCCACTTCCCACTGCCCTGGAGTCTGTCCGTGCAGTGGGGCTGTAGGTTTACTCCCTGAAATAAAATGTGGTTAGCAGGGGGGAGAGAATGGAGCAGATAGTGGGTTGAAGAGGGGAGTGGAGAGATAGAGAAGTAAGGGAGGAAACTAACGAGTGTGCCAACAAATAGAGAGAGAGGTCTATACTGAAACAGCTAAAAACGATGGACCACAGCTACAGTCGAACCAACTCTCATACAACCACAAATAAAACATATTGTGATGCTAACATACCCGCTATCCAACCACCTTATTGGTGTGCTGTTCCTCTATACAAAGACATGGTTTACAGACAGAAGAAAAGAGAAGAAAAGGAAAAGGAAAAGAGAAAAAAGGGGAACAATACTGTAGGAATAGAATTAAGTCATTAAACTAATAGAATCAATGAAGCACACTCTGAGACCTTTCGTTTAAGTCCAATGTCCTTTCAGGTTCGATTTGCAGTTTTCTTTTCAAGCTGGTGAATTAGTTTGCAGTTAGAGTCAATTGCCCCTGATCTGCTGTGAAGGACAGTTCAGGTCAACTTTCCTTCAGCAGTTTGGTCTATGTCTTTATCAGGCTTATTTCTCCCGTTTCGGTGTTGTTACCTTGAGTCACCAGCAGGTGGTGCTATCTCATCTGCTCGCCCCAGAGGGGGTGGGGCCGGACAGGAACAAGATGGCTGCCTGCCTCCGAGCAGGCAACAGAAGCCCCACGTGAGCCAGCAGCACAATCTCCGAGACAGGAGATTTGGCAGCAATCCCTGCAGATCTTCCTTGAAGCCGATTTGTGTGGATCTCCTCTCGGCCGGGTTGTGATGAGCTGCGTGGGCCGAGCGCCGGGGCGCCGGGTGGGAGCGCCGGGGCGCCAGGTGGGAGCGCCGGGGCGCCAGGCGGGAGCGCCGGGGCGGGAGGCGGGAGCGCCGGGGCGGGAGGCGGGAGCGCCGGGGCGGGAGGCGGGAGCGCCCAAAAGTCACATTTAAATGCGCATGGCAATGTACTAAGCTTTTAAACTTTAATTGCCTCATTAATTTTCTCTTTAAGTTTCCATGTTGACAACCAAACCCTGCCAATGGAGCACTCACTTGCTATGATGATGATTGTTTCCCTTCACCTGTTGGTTGCAAACCTACCAAGTAATATTGTCCTGTGATTGGTTTCTGAGGAGAAGATTTATCTTCATGTGAAATAATTTAGCTCCATCTGGTGAATACAATTTTGATGAATGTGGAACTGCTTCTCCCCTGATGTCTTTCCACTCCATTTGGGACTGTGGGAACCACCCTCCTGAGTTACATTCCACCATGAGTCCATTAATGCCAGGAGCCCAAACATGGATCTGTGTCTCCGAGCCAAGTGCTGGTGGAAAGAAGAAAGAAAGATAAAGATAGTTATTGTGTTGAGGTTGGTTTGAAAAAGTTGAAAAGAAGAGTCTTGTTCTGGTGTTCTGCTTTTTAAGAAAGGATAATACTGAAATTCACATCTAAGTTACAAATTAGACTAACTGGTCACTCTGTACTGTTTGTTCACTGCATAGTATATTTCTGCAGTAAGTGTATGAGTTTTTATTACTGTTTGTACCACTTGAAATATTTTTTAAATATGAAAAGAAAAAGGAAACACCACAATAATTTTCACTTATTTTATTTTATTGGATCACAAGGGCATTAATGTACAATGTTCTACAATCACACTTACCTGCTACATTGAGGTTCATGCTGACCACATCACTAAAACCACTGTCTTTAAATAAATAGTGGTATGTTCCTTCATCAGAAACACTGATGTTATGAACTCTGAGGGTCACTTTGCCCTCCCTAATGGTGTCTTTCACAAACTCTGTATGATTCACATATTCTGGAGTAGATTCTTCATTTAATTCATGGCCACTTCGGTATAGGTGAACAAGTTTAGAATGTCACCCCTGAACCAGTGTACCTCCATATGCTCTGCACTCTGAGGTGGAAGCAAATGGCAGCTGAGCTCAGCCTGACCTCCTACTATAGCTACCAGTGTCCCATAGGAATGGTCACCAATTCTTTCTCTGTGAAAGAAGACAGAAAACCAGGATAAATTTCAGGTCAACAACAACCCTATTGCTGGACATTGTTGGAAAGACATACTAAATTATGTCCATCTGTTCTGGCTGTTCAAAATGTCCAGCTCTGATCATACCTCCTCTGGTTTAAATCAATATTTTTTTTTTTTTGAGTTGGAGTCTCACTCTGTCTCCCAGACTGGAGTGCGGTGGCCGCTTCCGGCCACCGCAACCTCGACCTGCTGGGCTCCGGCGATCCTTCAGCCTCAGCCTTCCAAGTAGCCGGAATTACAGGCATGCGCTACCACGCCCGGCTGATTTTTTGATTTATTGTAGAGATGAGGTCTCGCTGCCCAGGCGGGTCTCGAACCCGCGGGCTCAGGCAATCCACTCACCTCAGCCTCCCAAAGCCGCGGGATTACAGGCTGAGCCACCGAGCCCGGCTTAAATCAATATTTTAATGAAAAATTGTATGTAATTCTTTTTTTTTTTTTTGAGTTGGAGTCTCACTCCATTGCCTAGGCTGGAGTGCAGTGGCACTCACGGTCACCCCAGCATCGACCTGCTGGGATCCGGCGATCCTTCCACCTCAGCCTTCCAAGTAGCTGAAATTACAAGTGCGAGCTACCACGCCCAGCTAACTTTTTATTTATTGTAGAGATGAGGTCTCACCAAGTTGCCTGAGTTGATCTGTAATTCATGAGCTCAGGCAATCCACTGGCCTTGGCCTCCCAAAGAGCTGGAATTACTGACTGAGCTACTGAGCCCGGCCTGTATGTAATTCTTATATTTGCTCCTCTGTAGGTGAGCTATTTTAACTCTCTAGTTTCTTCAAAAATTTAAATTTTTTTTCCTGCAGTTTAAATATTATATGCCTAGGTACAGGTTTTTGACATTTTTCCTTATTGGTGTTTTCTGAGCTTCCTGAATCTATGGTTTGGTGTTTGACATTACCTTGGGGAAATTTTTAGTCATCATTGCTTCAAATATTTCTCTATTTCTCTCATTCTTCTTCTATTGTTGTCATGACCTGTATAATATGCCTTTTATGGTTGTCTCAAAGTTTTGAATTTTCTTTTTCATTTATTCATTTTGCTTTACAGTTTTGGAAGTTTCTATTTATTTATTCACTAATTCAATGACTCTTCCCTTAGCCATGTTCAGTCTACAAATGAGTCCATCAAATGCATTCTTCCTTTCTGCTATAGTGTTTTTGATCTTCAGCATTCCTTTAAATTCTTTCTTAGAAGTATTATGTCTCTGCTTATATTATCCCTCTGTTCTTACATATTGTCTACTTTTTTCCATTTGAACCATTGGCACATTAATTATGGTTGTTTTAAATTCCTGGCCTGATAATTCCAACATCCTCACTACTATATATCTGAGTCTGGTTTTGCTGCTTTCTCTTTCTCTTCAAATTGTGAATTTTGCCTTTTAGTATGCCTTGTAAATTTGTTGTTGAAAGACAAGCATGATATGTTGGGTAAAAGGAATTCTGTTGAAAGCATTTTAGTGATGTGGTGATACAGTGTGGGAGCAGGGGAGGCATTTTGTAGTTCTATGATTAAGTCTCAGTATTTTAGAGAGTCTGTTCCCTTGAGCTGTGAACTACACCAATGCTTCTCAGTTTTCCTCCACTTCTTAAGTAGGACAGGAGGACTACAGGGGGCTAGAATTGGATAGTTCCCTTTCCCAGATCAGTTAGGCTTGAGGAAACACTAGGCTAGGTGCTGCTAAAATATTTTCTCATGATGACAGGTCTTATTAAGAAGAGCACATTTCAAAATTGTACTTTTTTCTCTCTACTGGGAGCACAAGAAAATTTCTCTCCCATATTTACTGTGAGAATCTGGTGGAAATCTTGAAGGTGAGAGACTAAATTATGGGCCATACCCCTTAACTGAGCCATTGGCAACTCAGTAATTATAGTTTAGATTTTCCTGTTTCAATACTGGTTCCCTCAGAGGTTTCTGTCCAAATATTTCTGCCCTGGTATGCTGTGATTCTTCATATTTACCTCTCTGTCTCTACAATTTTGAAAGCAATGATTGACCTATTTCACTTTTCTTATAGATCTAAGAAAAGTTGTTGAGTTTTTTCTTTTTTTAGTGTTTTACTTGATGTTAGACTGCAATGATGACTTTCAAGTTTCCTGTATGCTGAACTGGACACTGTATGCTCACCCTAGGTTCTTTCCATAGTTGTAACTCAGAAACAGTAGATGTTCTTACCTGAAGTTGGTGTCATTACTTGCAGGATAAGAAAGCACACACACCACCCAGAAAAATAAGGAGATTTAGGCTTCATCATGCCTGAAAATGAGACAAGAAGAAGGTTATAGACAAGAAGAGGATGAGATATGGAGTAGAGATTGTCTAAATTTACAATATTAAATCAAGATTATAAGGAGGGATAACCTCAAGACTCTTTCTTTTCAAAGAATAAACCTTTTCAGTGCTCAATTAAATGGCTATGTTCTCCCCCAACACACACACATTATTTTGGTTGAGAGAGACCTTCACAATCCTTCTATTTTACTAGTCCACACTTTTCTCTCTCTCTCTTTCACATTATGACCTTATTGACTAAATAAATATTTATGTAGCAGATGTCACAAGCAGTGCAGTAAAATATCCTAAGTGAATGAATGATAAAAAGGAACAAAAATGGTAGAAACAAAGGAAAAAATGCATAAATGTGCATGGTAAAGTGAGGAAAGTATTTTTTGGATACATGTGCTTGGACAATTAAGATGAGACCAAATTATGGTAGAACTAAAATAGGTCATTATGAATTTTATATGTCACTTCTAAAAAAATGACACCACTATATTAATTATTAAATTTTAATAATTGGATTTTCATTTCTGAGGCATAAGGATGCTCTTCTTGTTTCTGACAAGTTTTTGTGAACTTGAAAAAGTGGTACTTACATGAGGGATTCCAAAATGGGAATGGAGTCAGTCAGAGTGTATGAATCTCCATATAAGTGAGTATGAATAAGAACCAATATGTGTGCAAGTGTGTGTGCAAATGTATGTGTGAGTTTCTGACTGAGTGGGGACAGGGGAACAAGCAGCCTGAACTCTCCTGCTGAGGCAACTTTCCCATGCGCTGCTACTCAGATCCCAGCACCATCTGTGGTTCAGAGACAGGCACCATCTTCTGGACCCTACCCAGAAGAAAGTGAGGGGGAATAGCTACTGCATGGTACCACCCACCACCACAGCCTCTGGTGCCAGATTAGACATTGGCAATGGGGACCATGGAGAAAATACAATGGAGGGATCAGTTGCTGAGTCTCAGTGGAGAAGAGGATGCAGAGGTACCATCATCTCCTTTGTCCTGGAACCTGGGTAGAGACAGGCTCCAGCCTGCCCATTTGAACAGCAGAGCTGTACCCTGAGACTGATGGGTGAATTCAGAACCTCTCTGAGGTTGATCACCATCAACCCAAAGAATAATCCAGGTTCATTATCACCAGAAGGACAAGCCTGGGCAGAGACTCAGCCACCCCATTCCCTACACTTGAACATTGGTGGGACTGTGGGTGAAAATGGAGGTGAAGAATCCAGCCCACAGTGGATGGGTGGAGGTGAGTTTTTAAGTGGATTCAGCCCCCATTCCCCCAGTGATTGACAAGGCATGTGGCCCATGTGGAGAATGATCTGATTGGCCAAGTGGAGAGGACAGATTACAATCAGATTTACTGGGGGCAGTTTGTAGCCTCCTTATGAGCACATGGTGAGTAGGGGTACAGGTCTAGAGGCTGGATCCCTCTCCCTTCCACAACAAACCAAGAGCAGCAGTGCTTGAGTTGCACCGGCCAAAAAGGAATCCAAAGTTTCAGAAACTGTCACAGAAGGCACTCAGGATTATAAAAGTTGTTATTTTATTTTCCTTGCTTTCTCTATATATTTTGTTGTGAGTGCATATTTGGTTTGGTTTTGTTTCTTCTCCTTCTTCTGTTCTCTCTTAAGGGTATACATGAGTATGAAAGTGTCTTATTATTGCCAATTTTAGGGGGGCTTTCCCACTTTTTTATATGTTTGTATTTCTGTTTGTTGGTTTGTTTGTTTTTCTTTTTCTACTTTCTTCTCTTGTCTTTTTTCTCCTTTCTTTCTTTCTCAGTTCTTTTCCTTTCCTTTATGTTGCTTTGTACCCAGGGTTATACATACATTTCCATTGCATTGGCATATCGTGAGGTGGTGGGAGGTTGGTCCACACTCCAGCAGGTGAACGTTGTAATCTGCAGGCAGCTTTAGAATCTTGGCATCCCTCAATACACCTTATTCAAATCTCAAATCTGCAAAAGGACAGCACGTCGCCCCACCCCAAATCGGGTTTCGCGATTGAACAAATCCAGAGGCTCTCCCTAGAGAAGAATAGGGGATTGATCAAGCAGACTTGAAAACTATCTTATCTCTCACTGAGCAACAGAAGTATAGAGAAAAGATAAATCCATCACAAATGAAAAGAAATCAATGAAAAAAACACAGGTAACCCAGACAGTCTTAGAAGGATAGTACTGGAGAATACAGATTTTGGAACTCAAGCAATGAAGAGTGCCCAGAACAAGTGGTCTCACAATTGCAGAGATCAAGGAATGATTGAAGAGGATGAAAGAGAATCAAGAAAGGCAAGCTGAAAACATGAAATAATTAATAACAGATGTGTTGACCATTAAGAATACTGTCCATGAAATAAATAATAAACTGCCAACCATGGAAAGCAGCATTAAGCAAGCAGAAGAAAAAATCTCAGAGCCTGAAAACAGAAACATGGAACTAACCCAATCTATGAAAAATATACAAAGGAAGCTTAAAAAGAAAGAACAAAACCTCTAAGAGATGTGTGATTATATTAAGAGGTTGAACTTATGCCTGATCAGTACACTTGAAGCAGAAAAGGAAACAGAGAACACCTTGGAATAAACATTCCATGAGGTCTTCCAAGAAAACTTTCCTCACCTCATCAGAAAAACCTCCACTATCCCCACACAAAAGATTCAGAGAACTCATGCAAGGCATCTAATGAGAAGATCAATCCCTAGACACATAGTAATTTACTTATACAAGGTAGGTATAAAAAAAAAATTCTAAAGCAATGAGAGAAAAAGGTCAGATTACCTACCAAGGAAGACCAATTACAATAGCAGCAGATTTATCTATGGAAACACTACAGGGTAGAAGGATCTGGAGCCCAATCTTCAAACTTCTCAAAGATAAACAATTTCAACCAAGAATTCCATACCCAACTAAGCTAAGCTTTATCAGCAATGGAGAATTAAAATCCTTCCCAGGCATCCAATCCCTAATAGTTTATGCTGCTTTTAGAGCAACCCTACAGAAGACACTTAAGAAGGTATTAAGCACAGAAGAAAGAAGAAAAAAGAATAATCATGTACTTCGCAAGAATTCAGGAAAACACATAATCAACACAGTATATATCATAACTGCAAAATAGAAAACAATATATCAACCCCCAAAATAAAAGAAAACAAACAAACTTTATAAGAGCCTCATGACAGAAATGAACTCACATCTTGATAATCAGCCTGACATGAATGGACAGAATGCACCACTGAAAAGATATAGAATGGCAAATTGTATAAAAGAGTATGATTCAGCAATATGCTAACTCCAGGAAACACATCTAACTACAAAAGATACACATAGACTCAAAGTTGGAGGATGGAAAACAAACTTTCTGATGAACAGACCACAACAAAAGGCAGGAGTCACAATTTTAATATCAAACAAAACAAACAATCAAACTATCAAAAATTAAAAAAGATATGGAAGGTCACTACATAATGATAAAAGGTTCAATCCATCAATAAGAAATATCCATCCTAAACATATATGTACCCAACACAGGAGCTCCAGGTTTTATAAAGCAACTACTAAGTAAACTAAAAAAAGATACTGACTCAAACACTATTATAGCTGGGGACTTAGTGCCCTACACACAACCCTATATAGATCTTAGAGGCCAAAAATATCAACAAGGAGATCTGGAACATCAACTAGAAGCTTGACCAAATGAACTTAATAGAAGCTTACAGAACACTCCACTCAAAAACTATTGCATAAACATTCTATTCATCACCACATGGAACATAATCTGATATTAACCACATCCTAGGCCATAAATCAAGCATAAAGAAATTTCATAAGATTGAAATACTGCCATGCACCTTCTCAGACCACAGTGGAATAAAAATAAATGTCATCACCAAAAAAATTCCCCTAAAACACATGAAGACATGGACACTAAGGAACATGATGTTGAATAACTCCTGGATACACAGAAATCAAACAGAAATTAAAATATTCTTGGAAACAAATGAAAACAAAGACACATCTGACCAAAACCTCTAGAATGCCATGAAATCAATACTGAGAGGGGAATTTATAACTCTATGCACACACATCAAAAAAATAGAAAGATCACAAGTTAACAACCTAAAAAATCACCTAAGGGAGCTGGACAGGCAAGAACACCAAAGACTTAACTTCAGCATAAGACTTCAGATCACCAAAGTACAAGCCCAAATACAAGACATTAGATGATAAAAATATTGTAGAAAATATTAATAAACCAAAAAGCTAGTTCTCTGTAAGGTCAAACAAGATTGATGAATTCCTAGACAGATTGACTGAGAAAGCTGATGAAAAAGCCTAAATAAACACAATCAGAAATACAAAAGATCAAGTCACTACTGACCTCCAAGAAATACAAAAGATTATCATGTACATCTTAATAGAAATGAACTTGAACACATAAATGAAATGGAGGACTTTTTGACATCATACAACTGCCCAAGGTTGATAGATTAAAATTGAGACCCTAAATAGATCAATAACAACCCAAGAAATTGACTCCATCACAAGAAAACTGTGTACAAAAAAAAAAAAAAAAAAAAAAATTCCTGGACCAGATGAGTTTCAATCGAAATTCTACAAAACAAACAAGGAGGAGCTGGTATCAATCCTATTGAAAGTATTCCAGGCAATCAAGAGAGACAGAACTCCCCCCAAATCACTTTATGAAGCTAATCTTATACTGATATCCAAACCAAGTAAAGATACAATAAATAAAGAGAACTACAGACCAATATCCCTGATAAACATAGTTGCAAAATTTCTAAACAAGATTCTAGCAAGCAACACATCTCAAAAACTGTCCACTAAGACTAACTAGGCTTCAGCCCCAGGGTGCAGGGCTGGTACAACATCCACAAGACATAAATGTAATTAAATATATCAACCAATGTAAAAACAAGAACCAAAAGATAATATCAACAGGCACAGAAAAAACTTTTGACAAAATCCAGTATTCCTTCTTGATAAAAACCCTTAAACACCTAGGAATAGAGAGAACATACCTCAAAATATTAAGAGTCATCTATGATAAACCCACAGCCAGCATGTTGCTAAACAGACAGAAATTGGAAGCACTTCCTCTGAAAATCAGGACAAGACAAGGCTGCCCACTCTTTCCCTTCCTGTTCAGCATAGTGTTGGAAGTCTTAACTAGAGCAATTAGACAAGAGAAGGAAATCAGGTATATCCAAATAAGAAAAGAGGAAGTTAAGTTATCCCTCTTTGCTGATGATATGGTCCTATACCTTGAAACTCCAAGAGAATCTATCAAAACCTTTTTTTACTGATAAAGGACTTTGGCAAAGTTTCATGGTACAAAGTCAATGTGCAATAGATAGTTGCATTTTTATACACCAGTAACAAACAGGCAGAGAATCAAATAAAAAGCACAATTCCACTCACAATAGCCACACACACAAAAGAATAACACCTCAGCATTTTCCTAACCAGAGAAATGAAAGTCCTTTACAATGAAAAGTACAAAACATTGCTCAAAGAAATCAAAGATTACACAAACAAATGAAAAAATTCCATGCTCATTTATTGGAAGAATCAACATTGTTAAGATGTTTATCCTACACAAGGCTATCTACAGATTTAATGCACTATCTATTAAATTACCAGCATCATTCTTCTCAGATGTAGAAATGACAATACAGAAATTCATATGAAAACATAAATGACCACAAATAGCCAAAACAATCCTTAGCAAAAGAAAAGTGGGATGTATCACCTTTCTAGACTTTAAACTTTATTATAAGGCTGCAATAATCAAAACTCATCTTCAACACAGTCTCCACCAAAACCACCGGGGAGAGGAGAACCTATTCAGTGAATGGTGCTGGGAAAACTGGCTGACTACATGTAGAAGATTGAAACAGGACCCCTACGTATCACCATACACAAAAATCAACTCCAAATGAATTAAAATTTAAATGTAAAACCTCAAACTATAAGAACCTTAGAAAATGCAGGAGACACCCTTACAGAAATTGGAATAGGCAACCTATTCCTGATCAAAACCCCAACAGCCCATGGAATAAGAGATTAAGATAGATAAGTGGGATCTCTTCAAAATGAAAAGCTTCTGCAAAGCAAAAGAACCATCAAGAGAGTGGGGAGACAGTCAACATAATGGGAAAAAATATTTGCCAATTGTACATCTGACAAAGGCCTAACATCCAGGATCTACAAGCAACTCCAATGTTCCAAAATGAAAAAAACAAACAGCCCTCTTAAAAAGTGGGCAAAAGGTTTGAATAGACACTTCTCAGAAGAAGACATATGCGTGGCCAACAAATACATGAAAAATGCTCAGCCTCACTAATCGTCAGAGAAATTCAAATCAAAACTACACTGCGATATCACCTAACTCCAGTCAGGATGGCCATCATTAATAAATCAAAATCAACAGATGCTGGAGAGGATATGCGGAAAAGGAAATGCTTCCACACTATTAGTGGGAGTGTAAATTAGTACAACCTCTGTGGAAAACAGTGTGGTGATTTCTAAAAGACCTAGGAATCGACCAAGCAAAATTGAGTTACATTTCCAGAGTAACTCAAATCATTCTACAAAAAAGAAACTTATGCATGCATGTTTATTGTAACACTATTCACAATAGCAAAAACATGGAACTAACTGTGCTGCCCATTGAAAGGGAACTGGATAAAGAAAATGTGGTACATATACACGATGGAATATTATGCAGCCATAGAAGGACAAAATTATGGATTTTGCAGCAACTTGGATAAATTTAGAGTCTATCATGCTCAGTGATCTATCACAGAAAACAAACTAAGTACCACATGTTTATACTCATAAGTGAACCCTGAGTATTTATCATAATACTACAAGAAAGGCATTGGCAAGGCAACCCCCTCGGGTCCTCTCCTGCTCTGAGAGCTTTTCTGCCTTCTCAATAAATCCTGCTTAGTGGGAAAAAAGTGTGTGTGTATGTTGTGGAGGGGGGATTGGCAGGAGCAGGGGACAGGTGGTGGGGACAGAAAATAAATAAGCTTACTTGATTTCAAACCATGCAAGGTGAGGACCAATGTGAGGTTCAAACTCTACTTGTACAATGACCACTTATGTACCTAACCCCGAGTTGTATCCCATATCTTTAAAATTAAAAAAAAGAAAGAAAAAGTGTTACTTATACCCTTATATCAGAATAAACCTGTATAAATTGCAATTAATGGCTTTTTAACATATCAGAATGAATGTCAAGAGCAAATGACTAACTTGATGTTAAGAAAGACAAATGGCTGCAAAAGAAATGTCCTAAGTTTTGTAACTTTGGAAAGACACTGAAGGATGTCACAGAAGACTGCAATAGGACTCACTTAGAACCTTTGAACAAATTCTTAAAGACTGTATGTGTGCTAATATGTGAATGTAAAACCTCTGGGAACAGCAGACGTAAGAGATTTTTATTCTCTTGCAACCCTTTCTCTCAGAAATCTCAATAGGTACCAAGAGGGAAGATCAGTAAGAATCTTGAAATTTTTTCTCTTGTTACTGATAGGAAGAAAGGAAAAGTAGGCACCATGAAAATACATTCATACCTATCTCTATAATATTTTCTACAAAATTAAAGCCTTAAGATGCAGAGGAGCAGCAGCAAAACTTAGCCATTGGGCATGTGTAGAAACTTGCATCAGCCATGAAGGGAGAAACATAAAGCCAAACCAAACAACAACAACAAAAACTATCATTGATAAAGCAACAGCAAAAGCAGGGTGGGCAAAGGTTACACCTCTAAACTATCTGAGACTGAATATCTAATCAGATAATCAGAGACTGTCCTGTAGTCTTCTGCCTACCTCCAACGTACCTACAAGTTTTAAGTAGAGATAACAGTGGATTATCATTAGGAGAGTTTTGAGAGGTTATATTCTCCATATATCAGGATAAAAGGAAAATCTAAAATCGAGCAAGGAGATCCAATGACAACAAAGAAATAGATAATGAGATAAACTACCTGGAAAATTAGTTTACATCCTAAACAAATTTTATCACTGGAGAAATTTGAAACCTAAAGTTCACTGAGGCTTACTAAAGCAACAAGACTCAAGCCTAGTTTAACTCCCTATTAGATCACTCAAATCTCCATAATAAATGCCTAGCAGGGCAAGTGTACTCATCATAAAATGTATTTACAAAAAATTCAAGAATGAATACTTCCGAAGATACAAACCCATCATTATAACTACCCTTAGATATGATACAAATGAGTATTAGATAAGTAATTTTATCTTGGAATTGAAAACTACAGTAAAAAATTAAAGAGAAATGATAACAATAAAAATCAATGAGATAAAAATTATCTTCAATGGATAATCAGTAAGATCTAAAATGCTGAGGAAATAATAAATGGCCCTCAAGATAGTTCAGTAGAACGTACTCCACCTGAAAAACAAAAGGAAATGCACAGTGGAAAAAAAATAGAGACTCTGAGATATTTCAGAAAATATCAAATAATCTAATTTATGTATAATTAGAATGCTAGAAGGAGAATAGAGAGAAGAGCAAAATAGTATCTGAAGAAATTATATCCAAGAATTTTTCAAGATTAATAATAGACACTTAGCTAATGATCCAAGAAGTTTACATAACATCAAGGAACATGATTTTAAAAATTCACCTATGCATGTCATATTCACTGCTGGAAACCAAAGAAAAAGAGACAATCTGGAGAATAGTCAAAGAGAAAGACACACTGATTATTGAAAAAACAAGGGTAACAATTTATAGCAGAATTTTCATTAAGAATTATGTAATCAAAAAAACAATTGAGTAATTTTTTAAGTTGCTGAAAGAAAAAAAAGCCAATTTCGAATTCTAAATACAGCAAAAGTATCCTTCCAAAGTAAAAGAGGAGTACTTTTTTAAAAAGAATTTTTTTCCAACCGATCAATCTGCAAGAAGTGTTAAATATTTAGTAAGACAGAATAAGATAGCTAGAAAAGTAAATCTGCACAAAAAAGACGAAGAGCATCTGAAACAATAAATTCAGGCAAAATAAAAATTGTTTTTACTTTAATTTATCTAAAAGACAACTGAATGTATAATGCAAAGTTAGCAAAAACATATTGATTTTTATAGAGTATGTAAAAATAAAATAAATGACAACAGTAGCACCAAGGACAGGGCAGGAAATTAGGAGTATATTGTTATAAGGTCTATATACCAAACTTGAAGTAGTAAAATATTACTTGAAGTTGAAAATAGATTACTTTAAAGATGCATATTTTAAACACTAGAACAACCACTAAAAAAATTTTAAGAAGTAAAAGCTAAGTCAACAGAGGAACTAAAATGGAATATTAAGATAGTTCAGTTAAACCCAATGAAAGATGATGAAGATTAAAGAAACAAAGAAATAATGCACAAATATCAGCAGAAAGCAGGATAATAAATTTCCAAGTAATTATATAAACAAACAATTAAAATATGAGTAGTTTATGAAACTGGGTACAGTGGGTCACACCTGTAATACCATCACTTTGGGAGGCCAATGTGAGAGTATTGCTTAAATTAAGTCCAGGGGTTCAACTTGAGGGTTCAACTTAAGCCCAGCCTGAACAACTTGGCAAGACCTCCTATCTCCCATATATAAAAAAATTTTTAAATTAAGCTGGCATGGTGGTGCAAGGCTTTCACTACATGTTGGAACTTTGATCTTGGACTTCCAAGTTTCCAAAACTATAAGAAATCATTTCTTCTTTTTATAAATTATCTATAGTAATATGTTATAGTAACGCAAAATGAACAAGGACACTAGCAAACATTTTTTATAGATATCAACAAGCTTATTTAAAGTTTGTGAAGACAAAGAAATTAGAATAGCCCCAAGAAGCCTGGAAAAACCAACCAACCAACCAACAAACAAACAAACAAACAAAAAACAATCAGAGGATTCATACTATCTAATTTCAACACTTTCTATAAAGCTACAGTAATTAAGACAGCATGGTTTTGGCAAAAGAGTAGATAGATATCCAAAAGGAACAGAATAAGACCACAGAAATGGATTCATACATATATAGGATATTTATTTTTGTTTAGTGCAGAAGCAATTCAATGGAGAAAAAATAGTCTTCAAAAATATAGTGCTGGAAAAATTTCATACACAAAAAGGTGAAACAATTCAATCTGTGAAACATACATTTTTATTTCAGAATGACTCATAGACATAAATGTAAATCTATAAAATCTCAAAAAGAACATAGAGGAAAATCTTCATGAACTGTGGCTAAGCAAGAAGCTCTCAGGCATGATACCAAAATGAGCCATAAATTTTTTTAAATGATCAATTGGACTTTAGTAAAATTAGAAATGTGTTCTGTGCAAGACACTATGGAAAGAAGGACAAGACAAGCTACAGCTTTTGGAATATATTCACAAATTAAAACTTTGACAAAGGATTTGTATCCAGAAAAAAAAAAATTGAATTCTCAAAACTCAACAATAAAAATAAACAACAACCAAGTTTTTACAAATTTAGCCAAAGATTTGAATGGGCATGTCACCAAAGAGGATAAATGGATGGCAAATAAGCATATGAAAGGATATTAAAATGTATTATAGATAAGAGAAAATCAAATTGAAACTATAATATGGCTGAGCATGATGGCTCATGGCTGTAATTCCAGAACTTTGGAAGGCCAAGGCAGGAGAATTGCTTAAGCCCAGAAGTTCAAGACCAGCCTAGGCAACAAGAAAACTAAAAAAAATAAATTAGCCAGGTGTGGTGGTGTGCACTTGTTGTAGTTCCAGCTACTTGAAGGATGAGGCAGAAAGAACAGCTGAGCCCAGGAAGCCAAGGCTGCAGTAAACTGTGATTGCACCATCACACTCCAGTCAAAGCAACGAAGTGAGATCCCAACTAAAAAATAATAATAATAATAACACAACATCCTTACACACTTGTTAGTTGGGCTAAAATTAAAAACAAAACAATACAAAACAAAAAACTAAATGCTGGAGATGATATAGAAACAGCAAAAAGTGTCATATATTGTTTTACAGACTGTCAAGTAGTAAGTCATCCCCAAAATGTGCTGGCAGTTTATTTTAAAGTTAAATTTAAGTGGTTAATGATCCAGCAATTCCTCTCCTGAGTATGTACCATAAGGGAGTGAAGACGTGTTTACACATACATAAACGTATGCATGTCAACATATTAGATAAATGGACACATTTTTAGAAAGATACAAACTATTGAATCAGAAAGTCCAAATAGACCTATAATAAAGGAGATAGAATTAATAATCATAACACGTCATACAAAGAATACACAACTCAAGAGGACTTTACTGGTGAATTCTACCACTCATTTAAAGAAAAATAAATACCAATTCTTCACTGAATCATCTCAAAAACCAGAAAAAGAGGAGACACTTCCTAATGCATTTTATGAGGTCAATATTATCTTGATTTCCAAAAAGGACAACGATATCACAATCAAGGAAAATTACAGATGAATATCTCTTGTGAACATAGACACAAAAATTCTCAAAAAAATTATAAGCAAACTGAATGTATCAACATACAAAAACAATCCACACTATAATAAGCGAATTCAAACCCAGGAATTTAAAGTTGGTTTGACATCTGAAAATCATAAAATCTTTGGCATTTGGGGAGAGAAATCAGAAATTTTACTCCAACTTAGCCCTTTTAGCAAGTAATGATGCAGGATGTACATTTTAATTTGAATTTCAAATAAACAAAGAACAACCTTTTAGTATTACTATAACTCAAATATTTCATATGGCATACTAATACTAATAAATTATTCTTTATTTATCTGAAATTAAAATTTAACTGAATATCCTGTATTTTATCTGGCAATCCTACCCTAACTCAAAGTTAGAAACATGTAAGTTGATTTTCACGCTAGTAAGTCAAATAGACCCATCAAATAACCACAATAAAAAGTAATTAAAACAATATACAGTTATCCCTCTATATCTGCATGATCCACATCTGTTCTGTGAACTCAAACCACAGAGGATCAAAAACATTCTAAAAATGAAAATTGAGTCTGTATGTATACAGACATTTTTCTTGTCATTATTTTCTAACAACACAGTATAAAAACTATTAATGTAGCAGCTACACTGTATTAGGTATTACAAGCAGTTTAGAGATTATTTAAAGTATATGGGAGGAAGAGTAAAGTTTATATACAAATGCAATACTATTTTCTATCAAGGATTTGAGCATACATGGATTTTGGTATCCACAGGTTGTCTCGGACACAATCCTCCATGGATAGCAAGTGATATGGAGGACTTTATTCAAATAAAAGCAGTGTGTTAGAGAAATGAGTCAAGATCTGAAGAAAGAAATTTCCATGGCCCTATGCATTAACAAAATCTCTCCACTATTGAAAAAAAAGAGAGGCTTATTTGGCTTTTATCCAGCCAATATGAAAATAATTAATGATATTTTATGTTTTATTATTTTATGTATCTGAGAGATATGACAAATGATTATCAGTAATACTGGCCCGATGAGATGATTCACATCCCATTGGGCAGAGGTAGGCAGTGGGTTGCCATAACACTGGCAAAAGCAGGTTGCAGTTTCCAAAGGGATGTCATCTCTAAATGACTTATAGGTATTTTGGTATTTCCCTTCATTACTACCCACTCCTATTCAGGATCATTAACACAAACTGTGAATCTATAAAAGATAAATACTTATTTTATATACTTAATTTTTTTTTAGTTGGAATCTCACTCTTGTTGCCAAGGATGGAGCACAGCCTAGACTTGCTGGGCTTAGACGATCCTTCCACCTCAACCTTCCGAGTTGCTGGAACTACAGATGTTCGCCACCACGCTCAGCTAATTTTTGTGATTTATTGTAGAGGTGAGGTCTCACCAAGTTGCCCAGGCTGGTCTCAAACTTCCAGGCTCAGGCAATCTTCTCGCCTCAGCATCCCAAAGTGTGGAAATTACAGATTGAGCCATCACATCCAGCCTATTTTGAAAGCAAGCTACTGCCAGGCATGTGCTGACATCTGTAATCCTGTCACTTTGGAAGGAAGAGGCAAGAGAATTGCCTGAGCTCAGGGGGTTGAGACGAGCCTCACAACTTGGCAAGACCTTGTCTCTACAATTAAAAAAAAAAATTTTAACTAGGCATAGTGTCGCATGCCCATAGTTCCAACTACTTGGAAAGCTGAGGCAGAAGGATCGCCTGAGCCCAGCAGGTCGGGGCTGCTGTAGCTGAGAGCATGCCACTGCCCTCCAGTCTAGGTGACAGAGAGAGACTTCAATTAAAAGAAATAAATAAAAGCAAGCTATAGGAGTAATAAAAGCATATGTCCATATAAGGATTTGTACATAGAGGTTAACAGTTGTTTTACTTGTAATATCCAACAACTAGAAATAACTCAAAATTTTTTCAATGGTGAATGAATAAACAAGCTGTGGTATATCCATCCATATAATGTAATATATATGACAATAAAAAGGAATAAACCATTTTTAACACAACATTTATGAATGTCAAAAGATTAGGCTGGGTTAAATGTCAGACAAAAAATAATTCATAAGGTATGATTTAATACATATAAAAATTCTAGAAAATGTAAATAATCTATATGAAAGTGGATCAATGTTTGCCTGGGGACAGGAGGAGGGAGAGACAGGAACAATTACAAAAGTATGTGAGGACAATTTTGGAAGTCATGGTTGTGCTTATATTGATTGCAGTGAGTTTCATAAAGATAAATATGCAAGACTTACAAATTATTCACCTTAAATATATGCAGTTTGTTGCATATCAATTACATCTGAATAAATATGTTTTTTAGGCTACTTATAAAAATGCAATTCAAATTATTAGTAATAATATCTTAGTGGATACTTATATTTGACAACTGTACCATTTATAAACTTTACGAAGGGAATCTTGGTAACTGGGAATACTCACAATGGCATCTCTCAGGTCTAAAACATTGGCATTGCTATCAGTTTTCTTCAAGTTCTTTAAAAAAAAGACAAATGTAGTGGTATAATTTCTGGAACTCAGGGCAAATTGGATCTGTTTTTATGAGTAATCATCAATCACCCAATAATGAAATGTGAAAGCAGTTTCCTCTCTTTTGAAGAACCTCACTGCCTGTTAGTTTTCTAAATCCCCAGATATCATTATTCTGTGATGAAAAGATAATCAAGACATTACGGAATTAGAGGAAAAGGAATTCCCTAAGGCCAGGTTTAAGGAGGCAAGAAATAGCTTTGTCCCTAACCATCATCTGTAATCTGATCACTTACTTGCGCTCCAGAATCCAGAAACAATTTCTTTCTAAGTCCTCCAAAAAGTTGCTTCAATGCTTGAAGGTGGTTAGTAGTGCTCCCACACTAGTAGTCAGTAACTCTTAAAGAAAAGTCAAAGTGGGTACTCTGTTTGCCAGAGCTTCCACCCATTGTCCGCCAGCCCAACATTTGTTTCCTGAGAACTGAAATCAATATCCCTTCACAGAGAAAACAACAAGCTGTCTGTTTTATGCACTATAAAATCTCAAGCAGTCAAATACACCCATAGCTTGCCTTGCCTCACCCAACAGGTCTCTATGTTATATTTGCAACAGACACATTCCAACATGACATGCCTTTGCCTGCAATGATATCTGAGACAGGGTGTCTTTCTTCATATATTTTCCCCTGGATCTTCCCTTGACATCATGAGATTGCTGGAAAAGACATAAGGGGAATTTCTGATCTTATTAGCAGTTACATGCACTGCAAATTATCCTTGTAAACACAACTTAAAACGATCTCTTACTTATCCAGCCTTACTGAATACTATCTTTTGTACTTCCCTTATACCACCAGTTCTGATTTCTCCCTGTTATACTATATCCAATATAGAGAAGAATGCAAGACAAGTACTTGGAAAATAATTTTCAAGACTTTAAAAAATTGACCAATGATTTAAAAAAAGTAAGAGAAACTGTTCAAGGCTAAAAGTTATCTGAACCATAGGGGAATTTTAATGATTGTGTTCTAAAAAGAGTCATAGACATAGGTCACCAGTATCATCAAGTGCGGGTATACAGTGAGTTTGTGTAGGGCATAATTTACAGACTGGGAAGTAGAGGACCATAGACAAACCCCTGCATTTTCATTTTCCCATAGAAAACTGTGTTTAGGCCAGCCATGGCTGGACTCTAGGCATTATCACCAGTATTATGTAGAGAGGAGTCCCCTGCTGCTTGTATTGCTCCCCTTATTTATGGGACCAGGGGAATGAAACATTGATATGACCCCAAAACAAAGGTGGCTCCAGGGTCAAGGACATGTTAGTCTTAGCCTGTTCTTCTATTGAGGTAACTCAGACCTACTGATCCATCTCTCTGCTGAGCTACTGAAAGGGGAGATTGGAAATCAAGTCATCCAGACTTTTTCCTCAGGACATTCCTAACACTTGGGGGATCAGTAAACATTTCTTTCCACTGTATGTCACTGCTTGGAGGAATAGTGAAAGGCTATTTGGGGGCAGTTCTCTACATTTGTAATAAAAAAAAGAGAGTTATTTGCCCCATGCCCCAAGGCCCTACCAACATTCCAGGGTTAGACCATTGAAGGCTGACTGATAAGAGTTCTGTCACCTGATAGAATTTATCAGGGCTATCTGTTCTTAGACCTGAATAACGAGTTACATAGGGGTCTAAAGTTTCTGTTCCTTCATCTGTGTAGATTTTTAATTCACTAAACAATTTCCAACTAAATAAAACTTCTAGGATTTTGACTGAAGATAATGACACGTTGAAACTTCTAATACATGATTATGGATGTTGCTCAATTATTAAGGTCATCTTTATCTGATTGCTAGCAGGGATGATAAATGTTTGTTAATTAGGGGGTTTCCCTTTCTAAAAACCACATAATAAAAACTTGTCTTAGATGACCTGGTAAACTGACTTGAAGATGTAGAATTTTGTGCAGAAAATTTATGTGTTACACACTTTAAACCAACATCAACAGTCAAATGAAAGAAGTAGGATGTAGCAGGAAGAATTCTTGAACTATAATGGAGTGACTATGAAAGTCACAGGAAGCAATAATGGCCATTCAGGGTTTGTCTTTGTGCTTGAAGAAGGATGTATGAACTTTGATAAGCAGTTTGCTTTGTCTGGGGGCAATTCCCAGAAGGGTACTCAGCTGAGAAATTGTAAATACCAATGCTCTCAGTAACTTGGGGAATGGGTGTCTAAGTCATGAAAGGAGACGTGTGTGGCTACCAGAGTATCTATTCTATACCACTCCATGTACTGCTTGATTCAGGTATACTGTGCAGTGATCTTATCTAGGAATCTAGATGCTATCTTTTCCTGATTGACATCACAATTGGTTTAAGGCCAAAACTAATACACATCATTTCCTTCTTCTCCCCATTCCAGAGTCCCCTCACCTACAGCTATTCCCCTCACAGCACCTCTGTGAGTTTATGTAGCTCTGCTGAACGATGATCGAAATTCTCATCTCTAAGTGTTTAAGACCCTTATTATGATGACAATCTTAAGACATGGATGTTACACTTTCCCATTTGTTATTAAGATTTGTCAGAGGGAATGGCAAAGGGGCAAGAGGGAGCTTCTGGGAATCATGAAAATGCTCTATATCTTGAATGTGGCAGTGGTGGCAAAATAAATTCCCAAAATGCATCAAATTATACTGTAAATGGATGCCTTTTACAATATTAAATGCTATTTCAATGATATTAAAAATACTTTTTTTATTGTCCTCCGAGGAACCAAGAACACAAGCAAATCCCAAAGTGGCCTGGCTGAGTTGAAGAGACAGAGTAGATTTTAGAAGGTGAAGGAGAGAGAAGATATAAGGCTGAGTTCCAGAAAGAGGGGAGCAATAAGAAAGAGTTTCATTGTAGGGTGTTTATTAATTTACAAATATTGCCTTCTATTCTGTAGGTTGTCTGCTTACATTGTTCACAGTTTTTGTTTGTTTTTGCTGTGCAGAAGTTATTTCGTTTAGTTAGGTCCCACTTGTCAATTTTTGTTTTTGCTGTGCTTACTATTGAAGACTTGATCATAAATTCATTGCCAGGGCATGTTTTCTTCCAGGATTTTTGAAGTTTGAGGTCTTACTTTTAAGTCTTTAATCCATCTTGAGTTAAGATTTGAAATATGGTGAGATGTAGAGTTCCAACTTCATTCTTCTGCATATGTTAAGCCATTTTTCCCAATACCATAATTGAATATGGTGTCTTTTCTCCATTGTTTATTTGTCGATGTCATCAGACATCAGTTGGTTGTAGGTGAACAGCTTTACTTCTAGATTCTCTATTCTGTTTCATTAGTTTATATTTCTATTTTTGTACCAGGACCATGTGGTTTTAGTTACTGTGGCCTTATAGTAAAATTTGAAGTCAGGTAATGCCATGCCTCTGACTTTATTCTTTATATTTAGGGTTGATTTGCCTATTTGGGCTATTTTTTTTGATTCCTCACACATTTTAGAATTTTTTTTCAAGTTCTGTGAAGAATGATGCTGGTAATTTAATAGGGATTACATTGAATCTTTACATTGCTTTGGGCAGTATGTACATTTTAACAATATTGACTCAATCCAAGAGTATGAAGTGTTTTCCCATCTGTTTATGTCATCTAGGATTTCTTTCAGTAGTGCTTTGTATTTCTCACTGTAAAAATCTTTCAACTCCTTGGTTAAATGTATTTTCCCAGGTATTTTTGTGTATGTGTGTGTGTCTCTATTGTAAATGGGATTGCGTTTCTGATTTGGTTCCCAGTTTCAACATTGTTGATGTATAAGAATGTTACTGATTTTTGGATATCAATTTGTATTCTGAAACTTGACTGAATCAGCTTATCAGATCTAGGAGTCTTTTGGTAGAATCTTTAGGGTTTTCTAGATATAGAATTTTACAGTGAAGAGAGGTCATTTGCCTTTCTCTTTCCCTAGTGATGCCTTTTTTCCCCTTGCCTGATTGTTCTGGTTAGGACTTCCAGTACTGTGTTAAATACAAGTGGTGAGAGTGGACATTCTTGTCTTGTTCCAATTTTTAGGGCGAATGCTTCTAACTTTTGCCTGTACAGTATAATGTTGGTTATGGGTTTTTCATACATGTCTCTTACTATTGTGCAGCATATTCCCTTGACACCTAGTTGGTTTAGAATTATTATCATGAAAAGATGTTGGGTTTTATTGCTTTTTTGCATCTGTTGAGATGATCATTTTGTTTAATATTTAGTTCTGCTTACGTGATGGATCATGACATTGATTTGCATATGCTGAAATAACCTTCCATCTCAGGAGTACATTCTACTTTATGATGGTAGATGATCTCATTGATGTATTACTGGATACAACTTGCCAATATTTTGTTGGGGATTTTTGCATCTATGCTCATTAGGAATAGCAGCCTGTCATAAAAAAGGAAGTAAATCATTGTGACATTTAAATCCATAAATAAATAAAAAGGAATAGCAGACTGTAGTTTTCACATTTCTGTTCTGTCTTTACCAGATTTTGGTATCAGGATGATATTAGTTTTGTAAATTGAGTTAGAGAGGAGTCCATTTTCCTCAATTTTTTAGACTAGTTTTAGGATTTATAATACCTCTTCCTTGTACATCTGGTAGAATTGGGCTGTGAATCTGTCTAGTCTGGGCTTTTTTGGTTGGTAGGATTTTATTATTGATTTAATTTTATGACATTATTGATTGGTTCAGGTTTCCAATTTCCTCCTGCTTCAATCTAACCAAGGACTAATATCTATAGTCTATAAGTAGCTTTAACAAATTAACAAAAAAATCAAATAACTCCATTAAAAGGTGAGCAAAGAACATGAACAGACACCTCTCAAATGAAGGCATGCAAGCAGCCAATAAACATGTAAAAATGCTAAATAGCACTAATTATCAGATAAATGCAAATCAAAACCACAATGATATACCATCTCACTCTAGTCAGAATGACTTTTAATAAAGCACCAAAAAAAAAAAACCAACAGATGTTCATGAAGTTATGGAGAAAATAAAATATTTACACACTGTTTGTGAGAATGCAAACTAGTTCAGCTGTTTGGAAAGCAATTTGGAGTTCCACAGTTCAGCCTCTGTGGAGAACTAAAATTGGAGTAACCACCTGATCCAACAATCCTATTACTGAGTGTATACCCAATGGAACATAATTTTTCCACCAAAAAAATGCTTGCACTTGTATGTTCAGCACAGCACTACTCACAATAACAAAGTCATAGAACCAACCAAGATGCCCGTATATAGTGGATTGGATAAAGAAATTATGGTACTTATATACCACGAAACACCATGAAGCCATAAAAAAGAACAAAATCAGATCATTTGTAGCAACATGGATGCAACTGAAGGCCACTATTCTAAGCAAATTAACCAAGAAACAGAAAACCAAGTACAACATTTTCCTCACTTATAAATAAAGGGTAAACACTGGGTATGCATAAACATAAGCATGATAACAACAGACAATATAGACTCCTCAAGGGAAGAGAATGGGAGAGAGAAAATGATTGAAAAGCCACTTATTGGTACCATGTTAAATATTTAGGATACAGTTTCAATAGAGGCCTACTCCTCACTGTTACCAAATATACCCATGCAACAAACCTACACTTGCACTCCCTGAATTCAAAAATTTAAAAGAACTCTGGAGTTCTTTAAATAAAGTCTCTTGAGGACTTTCTAACTATTAAATAATGCCTGTGTAAAGTGAAACTACAAGACCAGACAAAGACTTATTAAGGAATTACATGACAAAGAATTACTAGAACTCAGAGACATTCCAGCTTTGATAACCTCACATAAAATTTTTTTGTAATTTCACATAAAATCAATAGTAATTTCACATAAAATTCAATGCAGTCAGAAAAGTTCATCATAGTATTTGGCTTGAACTATCCCTGCAATGAAGGCTAGTCTATACCTGCCAAACCAAGGCTTGAAAACAGGATGTTAAGAAATCCAACAGAGATTCAAGAAACATAAATGACTATGAAAACAAAGCTCAGTACTCTGTAATGAACAACAGAATTCAAATACTAAGCCACATAATTATAATGTTCAGCATTTTATAAAAAATTATTATACATGCCAAGATGGAGGAAAGAGTAGTCAGTAACTGGAAATGTACTCATAAACTACAGTGATGATAGAACTAGCAGAAAGGATTTTTTTTTTTGAGTTAGAATCTCACTTCATACCCCAGGCTGGAGTGCAGTAACACAATCATAGTCACACCAGTGTCAACCTGCTGGGCTCCGGAGATCTTTCTGCCTCAGCCTTCCAAGCAGCCAGAACTACAGGCATGTGCTACCGTGCCCAACTAATGTTTTATTTATTGTAGAGACGAGGTCTCATCAAGTTGCCCAGGCTGGTCTCGAATCTGTGGGCTCAGGCAATCCACTCGCCTTGGCCTCCCAAAGTGCTGGTATTACAGGCTGAGCCACCGAGTCTGGCCTAGCAGAAAGGATTTACTTCAAGAAGCAAGAAATATAGTGAAAGAGAAATGGAAAATATATTAAAAAAACCAAATGGAACATCCAGAAGTGAAAATAAATCTGAAATGGTCATTTCATTTGATAGAGTAAAAAGTAAATTAGATACTGCAGAGCATAATCTTAGTGAACTCAGAGATATGGGAATAAACTCCTAAAAGAAAACACAGAGAGTAAAACAATGAAAAAAGAAAAGAGAAACTAAGTGACCTGTGAGAAGATATCAAGTGGTCTAAGTGTATTTTCAATCACAGAATAAGAAAAAGTGGATTTAGAAAATATATGTGAAGAAACAGTGGAGGAGTATTTTCCAAATTTGATGAAAATTATAAAAATAGAGATCCAAGAAGCTGAATGAACTCTAGGAAACCTAAAGGCGTATACACACACACACACACACACACACACACACACACACACACATCCCTCTTGTGTGAAGAACTTCCTATGGCATATCATAATGCAATGTTCAAAAATAAGTAATAACATGAAAAGTCTTAAAACCAGACAGGTAAAAAATACATATTATATACAAAGAAGCAAATATAAGAATATTCTCAGACTTGAATGAGAAAGTATTCAAAGTGGAATATGATTGAACAATATTTTTAAAATGCTAAAAGGAAAAATCTGTCAGCCTTGAATTGTACATCCTGTGAAAATGGACTTTAAAAATGAGACAAAATAAAAACTTTTAGAAACAATCTGAAGGATTTGTCAACATAAGTTCTACACTAAAAGAAATGTCAATGAAAATCTTTTGAGTAGAAGCAAACCAATTAAGAAGAAAGCTTATACCCACACAAAGGAATAAAAAGGACTAAGTGTGTATATAAGCATGAAAGAGGTTCTTTACACATTTTTTAATTTCACTAAAAGTTCATTGAATCAGGTCAGTCTTGCACCAATACCAAAGTCAGACAAAGGCAATACAAAAAAAGACACACTAAACCAATATCTTTTATGAACATGGATGTAGAAATCCTTATCAAACTAAACTCAGTAGATTGTAATAATAATTATATACCATGACTAAGTGGAATTTATTCCTGAAATGTAAGGATGCATTAAGATATGACAATCAATGAAATAAACCACATTAACAGAATGAAGAAAAACATACACATGATAATCTCAAGTGATACAGAAAAAAAAATTTCTCAAAATTCAATATCTATTTAGGGCAAAAACCCTCAAGAAACTAAGACTAGTTAGGAACTACTTCAATATAATAAAAATTACATGCAAAAATGCCACAGCTAACATTATACTTAATTGGGAAATAATAAAAGACTTTCTCTTAAGATCAGGTACAAAGGATTCCCACTTTTGCCTCTTTTCTTAAACATAGTACTAAACGATTTAGTCAATTAGTCAAGAAAAGAACCAAAATGCACTCAAATTGGAAATTAAGAAGCAAAGTTATTTCTGTTAATTTTATATGTAGAACATCCTAAAGATTCCACGGACACACAACAAATTTGAGAACTAATACATTAATTCAGCAACATAGAAAAATACAAAGTCAATAAAGAAAGATCAGTGCAATGTTATGCAATGAGTGAAACATCTGATGATGTGTTGTAGAATGACTATGGTTGACAGTGAGGGATTATGTATAACCAAATAGCTAGAAGACAAGCTTTTAAATGATCTTGCTAAAAAAAAATAAATAAATGCAAGAAATGATGAATATTCTAACTACCCTGATTTATCATTGTACAACATCTATGTGCTGCAAAACATCAAATTGTATCCCATAAATAAAAAGTGTGCTAAAAAAATGTGTACACAGCTTAAGCAAGGAAAAAAGTGTATTAAAACTGTAATAATATACACTGATAACAAAAAGATGAACACAAGTCACGTTTGACTTCTTCAATTACAAGAGGTTCTCAAAGTAGCTGCCATCAGTGTCCAGACACTTCTGATTACAGTGTACTACTGCAGTCCTTGTTGTTGTGTGAGGCATCCTAGATCTTCCCTTGTACACATCTCACACAGTACCATACATCTCTCATTTATCATAAATATGTACATTTATTAGGCATGTTGGAGGTTGTGTTGCATACTCATTTCTCCATTGTTGTACTTTCATAATGTCCTTGAATTTCAAGAACCAATAAAAATGGTCTTGAAAGACAGTTGTGCTTCCACCATTTTCTTTGACTGCCCTGCTTCTCACATGGTGACACAGCATTCATTTGATTAATGCTATCATTTGAGCAAACACTACGCTACACATTGCTACCATAATCCAATTAAACTACAAAAAGTAATGGGTAGGTAGCACCTCTTAAAATGTGTATACATTTTTTGCTACCCCTGGTATGTACAACTGCAGTGTGTCAATTCAAAATAAAAATAAATAAAAGTTTAAAAAATTTTTAAAATTGGATAATCTGAAAAAATTACAAAAGAATTCAATTTACAATAAGAAAAAATGAAATACCTAGGAATTAGTTGAACAGGTGATATGAAAAAAGCTCATGCAATGAAAACCATAAAACAAAAGTTCCAGTAAGATGGCAACGGCATAGGTGAGACTGTGAGATTCTCTGAATGTGAGTTTCCAAAAAGACTCTTACTTTCCTTCCCCCAACCCCCTGCCCACCACCAGCCGCACCGGTCTGAGGTCCCACACAAGACCAGCTATTGTGGTCCCTCGGCTGCTGCTGCTCCACCATAGGTGGCCCCAGACCCTGGTCATGTGGAGATCCCAGCTCCCTCCCCAGCTACAATGTCTCACCTGGTCCCAAGCCACTGGCTGCCGCCTGAGGATGCCCTTGGATACTGCCTTGTGGAGATCTAGGTTCTCTTGCTGGCTACACTGATCTGCCCAGCACTCAGCCACTGCCAGCTCCCTCCCTGACTGGGTGCCCAGCCCAGCAGCCCGGTGCCTGCTCCTTGGCATTCCAGCTCCCCACCCTGGGTTCTGGGCCCCCGTCCAGTCCTATTTCAATCCGGCATCACCCAGGGAGGTTCTAGGTGCCTGCCGCTCAGAGATACCAGCTCCATTTCTGGCTGAAGTGCCCTGTCTGGGGCCCAAAGCTGCTGTCACCATTCAACACCTGCCCTTTGTAGCTCCTGACCCTGCTCTGGCTGAGGCATCCAGCGTGGGACCCCATGGTTGTGTAAGGGAACAGTATATCTTAAGGAGGTGTTGATCAGCTGCTCTCAGCTCTCAGCTCCAGAAGAGGGAATTCCCAGCTCCCTCCTCCACCCCAGGCCACTGGCAGCACACCAGATCCAGCACCCAGCTATGTCGCTGATCCCCAGTGCCTGAGGCTGGAGACACACCACCACAGCCCATCATAGTGGATTGCCCACAGACCTGGATGAGTGGAGAGAAAGGATGGGTGGAGAGATGATCCGCAAAGGAGGAGCAGCCCACCTCAGCCATTTTCCAGGCAGAGATTTGCATTGCCCCGCCCATCTACAAGCAGCCTCTACCTTGGTTTCCAAGGTAGTGCCGCTAAACAGGAGACAAAAGGCCCTCCTATATGCTTAATCAGATACAGGCAACTCAGTACTGTCGCAGACCTCTCAGGCAGCAAGCCAAGGGAACCAACCCAAGCTTGGAGTAAATCTATCTGCCTGCAATGAAAGCAAAGGGGAGAGGCTAGAGCTCAGAGCTGAAGAGACTTTAGACACTCAGGAAAGATTCTAGAGCTAGTTTGGTTTCTTATTTTGATTTTTGATTTTATTGTCTTGACTGTTTGTTTTCCTTGTTTTTGTTTGCTTTTTGATTTAGACTACCTGTTTGTGTTGGGAAACAATGCATCAAAAGGCATGATTTTATTGGACTGTCTTTGTGTGATTACCAGTATGCTTTAGGGAATTTTGTTTGTGTGTCTGTTTTTCACTCTTTTCTGAACTTGTGTCTCTTTTTTCATTCGTTAGTTGGTATGTATGTCTGTTTTCCCTCCCACTCTTCTCTATCTCTAGCTTCCTCTTGACCCGCCTTCTTCCATTATTTTCCTTTTTTGAACCTCCTTTTGTTCCAGGGAGCAAACCTAAGCCCCACTGCATTGAAAGATTGTAAGGCAGTGAGAAATGGGTTCCAGTGTGCCCAAACACCAGTTAGTGGATACTGGGATCTGCAGATAGATTCTGAATCACAGCTTCTCCCTCAATTAAGCCTAAAAACTGCAAAAAGTACTGCTCCCAATCCACAGTCCAGCCTCAAAAGTGAACAAAGCCAGAAGACCCTCATAAGGAAGAACAGTATATGAACAAAAGAAGTAAAAGCAACCCCATCTTCCCTGAAAAACAGAATTAAAGAAGGGGAGGGAAAGGGAGAGAGAGAGAAAAATCTACAAAAATGAAGAAAAACCAAAAGAAGAATATGGGTCTCTCCCAGACCCCTCCCAGAGGGCAGGCACTGAGAAAACTGACTTCGGAATGCAAATAATAAAGAGCCCCCAGAATGACTGTTCTCAAACTATAAATCTAGATAACAAGACATTAATGGAGAGATTAAAAAGAATTGAGGAGAGACAAGAAGAAACGAGGAAGGAGTTGATAACTGAGATAACAGTAGTAAAGAATACTGTGAATGAAATAAATAAAAAACTGATAAGAATGAAGGGCAAAATTAGCCAAGCAGAAGAAAGAATCTCAGAGCTTGAGGACCAAAATATAGAACTAACCCAAACTGTCAAAAACATAGAAAAGAAGCTTTAAAAGACAGGACACAATGTTCAAGAGATGAGTGATTACTTCAAGAGGCCGAACCTAAGAGATTTTGGACTTCCTGAAGCAGAAAGAGAGACAGAGGCCACCCTGGAACAAATATTCCATGAGATTATTGAAGAAAACATCCCTCATCTCATCAATGATGTGAAAATTCAAACACAAGAGATTCAGAGAACCCCTGCAAGACAACAAATGAGAAGACCAACTCCCAGACACATAATAATTAGCCTAAACAAAGTAGGTGTAAAAGAAAAAATCCTAAAGGCAGCAAGAGAAAAAGTCCAGATCACTTACTATGGAAGATCAATTAGAATAGCAGCTGATTTATCTACAGAAACCCTGCAGGCTAGGAGAGCTTGGAGCCCTATCTTCAAAGTTCTAAAAGATAAACAATTTCAACCAAGAATAACCTGCCCAGCCAAGCTAAACTTCATCAGTGAGGGAGAATTAAAATCTTTCCCAGATATCCAATCCCTAAGAACTTACACTGCTACCAGACCACCTCTACAAGAAACACTTAAGAAAGCACTAAACATAGGAGAAAAGAAAAAAAGAACAACAACGTTCTTCACAAGAGTACAGGAAAAAGAGTAAAACACACACAAACCAACGCCAAAACCAAAAGAAAGACAACAAACAAAGAGGAACAATCACAACAACTCAATAAGAACCTTATGATAGGGATCAACTCTCACATTTCAATAATTAGTCTGAATGTGAATGGATTAAATATACCACTGAAAAGACATAGAATGGCAAAATGGATAAAATAGCACCAGGCAACAATATATTGCCTTCAAGAGACCCATCTCACTAAAAATGACACTCAAAGACTCAAAGTAAGAGGATGGGAAATGCCGGGCTCGGTGGCTCAGCCTGTAATCCCGCGCCTTTGGGAGGCTGAGGTGAGTGGATTGCCTGAGCCCGCGGGTTCGAGACCTGCCTGGGCAGTGAGACCTCATCTCTACAATAAATCAAAAAATCAGCTGGGCATGGTAGCACATGCCTGTAATTCCAGCTACTCGGAAGGCTGAGGCGGAAGGATCGCCGGAGCCCAGCAGGCAAGGCTGCAGTGGCCAAGAGCGGCCACTGCACTCCAGTCTGGGCGACAGAGTGAGACTCCAACTCAAAAAAAAAAAAGAGGATGGGAAACAAATTTCCAGGCTAACGGAACACAAAAGAAAGGAGGAGTTGCAATACTAATTTCAGACAAAATACCATTTAAGGTATCAAAAATTAAAAGAGATACAGAAGATCACTACATAATGATAAAAGGTTCACTCCATCAACAAGAAATATCCATCTTAAATATATATGTATGCAACATAGGAGCACCAACTTTCATAAAGCAGCTTCTAGGAAAACTCAGAAAAGATATTGACTCTAACACTATCATAGCTGAGGACTTTAATTCCCCACTCACAACCCTACACAGATCATAAGGACAAAAAATCAGCAATGAGATCTGGAACCTCAATGTGACTCTTGACCAAATGGACTTAATTGATACCTACAGAAATCCCCATCCAATGACCACAGAACATACACTCTATTCATCACTGCATGGAATGTATTCTAAGATTGACCATGTACTTGGCCATGAATCAAGCATAACCATATTTTAAAAGATCAAAATTTTGTCATGACCCTCTTGGGCCACAGTGGAATAAAAATAAACAACAACACCAATAAGGTTCCCTCCAAACCCGCAAAGACAAGGACACTAAATAGCATGATATTAAACAACTCCTGGGTCAATGATGAAATCAAAACAGAGATTAAAAGGTACCTGGAAACAAATGAAAATGAAGAAACATCTTACCAAAATCTCTGGGAAGCCATGAAAACTGTAGTAAGAGGGAAATTCATATCTCTACAAACGCACATGAAGAAAATGGAAGGATCACAAATTAATAGCCTAACAAATCATCTTAGGAAGCTGGAAAAGCAAGACCACCAAAATCCTAACTTCAGCAGAAGAATCCAGATCACCAAAATAAAAGCCCAAATCCAGGACATAGAAGACAAAGAGATAATACAAAAAAAAATCAATGAAACAAAAGGCTGTTTCTTTGATAGGATAAACATGATTGTTGGTCCCCTAGCTAGACTAAACAAGAAAAAAAGAGAAAAAGCCCCAATAAGCACAATCAGAAACATAAAAGATGAAGTCACATCTGTCCCCGAAGAAATACAAAAGATCATTAGAGACTACTATGTACACTTGTATGGAAACAAACTTGAAAACCTTAAGGAAATGGAAGACTTTCTGACATCACACAACCTGCCTAGGTTGAAACAAGAAGAAATTGAGACCCTAAATAGACCAATAACAATCAAGGAAATTGACCATGTAATAAGAAAACTACTTACAAAAATTGCCCTAGCCCAGATGGCTTTCCAGCAGAATTCTATAAGACATTTAAGCAGGAGCTGATACCAATCCTACTGAAAGTATTCCAGGTGTTTGAGAAAGATGGAACCCTCCCCAAATCATTTTATGAAGCTAATATCACATTGATACCCAGACCAGGTAAAAACCCAACAAAGAAAGAAAACTACAGGCCAATATCTTTGATGAACATTGATGACAAAATTTTCAACAAGATCCTAGCAAACCAGATTCAACACACATCTCAAAAATCATCCATCATGACCAAGTAGGCTTCGTCCCTGGGATGCAAGAATGGTTCTCCATTTGCACGACAATAAATGTAATTAAATACATCAACAGATGTCAGAACAAAAAACCCATGATTATATCATTAGATGCAGAAAAAGCTTTTGATAAAATCTAGCACCCCTTTTTGATAAAAACCCTCGAACATCTAGGCATACATGGAACATACCTCAAAATAGTAAAAGCCATCTGTGAGAAACCCACAGCTAGCATATTCCTAAACAGACAAAAATGGAACCATTTTCCCTGAAAACTGGAACAAGACAAGGATGCCCACTCTCTCCCCTCCTGTTCAATATAGTATTGGAAATCCTGGCTAGAGCAATCAGAAAAAAGAAGGCGATCAGGGGTATCCAAATAGGAAAAGAGGAAGTCAAGTTATCTCTCTTTGCAGGTGACATGATCGTGTACCTTGAAAACTCAAGAGAATCTGTCAAAAGCCTCCTTGCACTGATAAAGGACTTTGGCAAATTCTCAGGGTATAAAATAAATGTGCAAAAGACAATTGCATTGCTTAAACCAATAATAAACAAACAGAAACCCAAATAAAAAGCACAATCCCATTCAAAATAGCCACATAAAAAATGAAATACCTTGGTATCTTCCTAACCAGAGATGTGAAAGACCTTTACAAGGAAAACTACAAAACACTGCTCAAAGAAATCAAAGATGACACAAACAAGTGGAAAAATATCCCATGCTCATGGGTTGGAAGAATCAACATTGTGAAGATGTCCATCTTACCTAAGGCAATCTACAGATTTAATGCAATACCCATCAAATTACCAGCAACATTCTTCTCAGACCTAGAAAAAACAATACAGGAATTCATATGGAAACACAAACAACCAAGAATAGCCAGAACAATCTTCACCAAAAAAAAAAAAAAAAAAAAAAAAAAAAAGCAGGTGGTATTTCATTACCAGACTTCAAACTTTACTTTAAAGCTACAATAATCAAAACAGGTTGGTATTGGTACAGGAACAGTCATATAGACGAATGGATTAGAATTAAGATTCCAGAAGCAAAACATCATTTTCTCAACCAACTCATCCTTGACAAAGCCTCCACCACCTACCACTGGGAAGCGAAGAACCTGTTCAGTAAATGGTGCTAGGAAAACTGGCTGACCACATGCAGAAGACTCAAACAAGACCCCTATCTATCCCCATACAGAAAAATTAACTCTAAATGGATCAGAGACCTAAATGTAAAACCTCAAACTATAAGAACATCAGAAAATGCAGGACACACCCTTATGGAAATTGGAAATGGCATCCAATTCCTGAACAAAACCCGAAAGGCACGGGCCATAAGAGATAAGATAGACAAGTCGGACCTCATTAAACAGACAAGCTTCTGCAAAGTCAAAGAAACCATCAAGACAGCAGGGAGACAGCCCACAGATTGGGAAAATGTTTTGCCAACTCCATGTCTGACAAAGGCCTAACATCTCAGATCTACAAGGAACTCAGATGTGCTGAAAAGAAAAAAACAACCCCATTACAAAGTGGGCAAAAGATAAGAACAGGCACTTCTCAAAAGAAGACATCCAAGCGGCCAACAGACACATGAAGAAATGTTCAACCTCACTAATCATGAAGGAGTTGCAAATTAAAACTACACTGAGATATCACCTAACTCCAGTCAGAATGGCCATTATCAATAATTCAAAAAATAACAGATGCTGGAGAGGATGTGGTGAAAATGAAACACTTATACACTGTTGGTCAGAGTGCAAACTAGTGCAACCTCTGTGGAAAGCAGTGGGGCAATTCCTAAAGCTTTAAATATTGACCTCCCATATGACCTTGTAATATCCCTACTGGGAATATACCCTGAAGAACTCAAATCACTGTATAAAAAAGATACCTGCACATGCATATTTATCACAGCAGTTTTCACAATAGCAAGAAACTGGAACCAACCATGCTGTCCATCAAAAGAGGACTGGATCAAAAAAATGTGGTACATATACATGATGGAATACTATGAAGCCATAAAAAAGAACAAAATCATGAATTTCGCAGCAACCTGGATGGAACTAGAGTTTATAATAGTGATCTCTCCCAGAAACAAAGATCTGAGTATCACATGTTCTCACTCATAAGTGGACCTTGAACATCTATCACAATACTATTAGAAAAGGATTGGCAGTGGCGGGAAACTATGGGGGGGCAGAGAGGGGAAGGGAGGTGGGATTAATAGTAGTCAATATCTGTCTGGGGACGGGAGGACACCCCTTATCAACAAGGGGCCTGAACGATGAATGTTTGTATACCTAACCCTTAACTATACCCCACATTTTTAAAATAAAAAATATGTTTGAAAAAAAAGAAAACTATAAAACATTGCTGAATGAAATTTAGGAAGACATAAGTAAATGGAAGAACATCCAATATCAATCAGTTAAAATACTTAATGCTGTTAAGATGCCCACATTACCTAGAGTGATCAATAGATTCAATTCAATTCTTATCAAAATCCCAGTTATGCTTCTGGCAGAAATAGAAAAATCCATCCTAAAAGTCGTACAAAACCTCAAGGTACCATGTGTACAAAAATTAGAAATAACAAAGTTAGAGGACTCATATTTTATAATTTTAGATATTATTACAAAGCTACAGTAATCAAGACTGTGTGGGCTGGCATAAAGACAGGTATGTAGATCAAAGGAATAGATAGAAATTCCTGAAATAAGCCATCACATATGTCATCAGATGATTCTCAACAAAGGTGCCAAGATCATTCAATGGGAGAAAGGACAGACTTTTCAAAAAACGGTGTTGTCAAAACTGGATATCCACATACAAAAGCACAAAGATGGGCCTTTACCTAACATGATACACAAAAATGAACTCAAAATGGATTGAAGGCCTAAATATAAGACCTAAAATTAAAACTATTGGAAGAAAATATAGCACAAAAACTTCACAACATTTAATTTAGCATTAATTTCTTGGATAGCCAAAGGAAAAGCAATGACCAAAAAAATCAATAAATTGGACTTCAAAAAAATTAAAATCTTTTATGCATCATGAGTCACTATGAAAAGTCAACCCACAGAGATGGAGAAAATGTTTGCAAATTATATATCTGATAAGGGATTAATAGGATATATAAAGAACTCCTAAAATTCAACAACAAAAGACAAGCAAGCCTATTCAAAAGTGGGCAAGTAACTTGCATAAACATTTTTCCAAGGAAGATATACAAATGGCAAATAGCACATGAAAGACAATGAGAAGCCCTAGTCATTGTGGGAATACAAATCAAAACCACAATGAGCTATCACCTCACATTTGGGGGGTTATATGCAAGAAAGATGAAAGAAAGCAAGAGAGCAAGCAAGAAAGAAAGAATGAAAAGAGGAAGGAAGGAAGGGAAGGAGGCAAAGTGTTTGGAAAGATGTGGAGAAATTGGAATGTTTGTATACTGTTGGTAGAAATGCAAAATGATATAGCTGCTATGGAAAACAGTATGACAATTCTTCAAAAAAATTAAAAATAGAATTACCATATGATCTAGCATCCCACTTCAGAATATATATTAAAAGGATTGAAAATGAGTCTCAAAGAGATAATATGCCTTCACGTTCATAGCAGTACTAGTCAGTAGCAAAAACATGGAAACAACCCAAGCATTCATCAACAGATGAATGAATAAGCAAAAATGTGATATGGACATACAACAGAATATTATTCAACCTTAAAAAGGAAGAAAATTCTGATACATACTGCAATATTGATGAATCTTGAGGATGTTATGCTAAGTAAAATAAACTAGTCATGTTAAGACAAATGGACTATATAATTCCACTTATATGCGATGCCCAGTGTTGTCAAATTCATGGAGGCAGAAAATAGAATGGTGGCTGCCAGAAGTTGGAATGAGAAGGAAATGGAAAATTACAAGGGGGAACCCCAAAAAATCAGAATTTTTTTTTTGGTGGGGTGGGTCCCATGTAGTACAGGCATCCCCTGCCAGGTAAGTGTTCTAGGAGCTCATCAACATCAGCTACCTGCTAGTGTTGTTGTGAGAGCCTGCATTCAATTTCAGTGATTTTTTTAAAATGGAGAATTCTCTCAGGGTGTTAGCTTATTTCATGATGGGTAATTTATGAACACACCTGACCACACTGCGTTGTGTGTTCAGCAGTGTTTGACCCAAAACAGCATTACTCCTGTGCCCCATCCTCACTATTCACCTGATCTCACCCCAAGAGAACTTTGTTGTTGTTGTTTCCCTGGATGAACAGTTCCTTAAATGGAAATATTTTGCTGATGTGGAAGAAGTGAAACAAAAAAATAGCAGAAGTACTAAAAGGCATCAAAATTAACAAGTTCAGAATTGTTTTGAGCAGTGGAAAAAGTGTCTCAATGGTTGTATTGCATCAAATGAAGAGTATTGTGAAGGTGACTGAAGTTTAAACATGTAAAAATACCTGATTTTTTATAAATAAATTCTGGTTTTTTAGGGCCCCCCCTTATATAATCTAATAAATAATAAAGTTCCAGTCTTTCAAGACAAAAAGAGAAAGATAGGTGATGGTGATGATTGCACAACAATGTGAATGTACTTAATGCCACCGAACAGTACCCCCAAAATGATTAAAGTGGTATATTTTATGTTATGTGCATTTTATCACAACCATAACATTGAAAAAAATAAAAGAAGGTTTCAGTACAAGTCAAATTAATTCAGTCTGTGGAACAATATAACTTTAATGTTAACCTTAAAAAATGTTATTTTGCTTTTTAAAGAAACATTAAAATTCTAATTGAATAAATAAAACTTTTTGAGGACCATTTTAACAAAAAGTTATGCTGTGGTAAGTGTAATCCTCTTATTCCTTTTATTCTTTTCATCTGGTTCTCACTCACCTCTATGCATTGATAATCAATGCATTAATCTCTTGTCATTTACTCTATAGAATCTAAAATAATAGTCATTTGATATTTTCCTTTTCCATTTTATCTATTTTCTCTTTAGACCAAGGTATGAATAGAAAAATGCTTTGGATATTTTTTAGTTTTTCAAGATTTTATGATTTGTCCGACTGTTTTTTTTTTTTAACCAACTTCTCTTTTTATGAAACTTGATCACACAATTTGTCTTCTATCATTTCTTCATCAGAGAGTTTAGTAAGTTTTTATTTGTGGTTTAGAGCAGAGTTGAAAATGGAGTAAATACCCAACAAATGCTAATGATAATCATTATATATTTTAGGCAAAGTTCACATTCACTTTGTAGATGTTGGATTAGATAATGGAGTTGGTAAATTTTGCGTCAGAGAAACCATTTTAGGTGACTATTATTGCAATATTGTTAATAAGTTGTATACTCAGATTCATACCAAATTATTTTTTGGTATAAGTTTTCTATAAGGCCTTAAAAAGAACAAACATAGCAATGCCTAAACACCCAGTGCCTCCTGTGTGCCACATATTGTGTGCAAGGCCACACCACCAGTAAACAGTGAAACCAGGATTCAAATCCAAGATTCGTTTGACTCAATTCTATGCTCTTTCCACAATGCCACACTTCCTCTGATAAGATTACTCCTAAGAATTTCTTCCCCATGTTCTTAAATCAATTCTGTATTTTCCACATGACCACATGACACATGAGACTGTCGATCTCCTGGTTCTAAACAGTCAGTAAGATAAATAGCATACACCATACAACACACGTCATCTCACTTTGTATGTGTAATTTTCATGAAGGAGCTTTCTTTGCTACTAAGAAAGCTCTGAGAAGATTTACTCCATTTTCAACTCTTATACTGAAAGGAAAAATAATTCACCCATCTTTTTTTAATGAATCAACCAACTGAGCACCTGAGAAGATACATCTTACTAGATAGCCTATAAGTCCACACTTGCAAAACCTACTGGCACAAAACTATAACAATTGTCACTCACCATGAACAGCATTAAGGATGAAGGATGAATCCAGGTCTATATAAAACAAGAGAAAGAATACAGGGCTTAGAGTCTGAGAATCTGCTATTATAATCCCACCATGCAATCAAGAACAAATCACTTAATTTTTGAGTATGTTTTTTAATCTTTTAACTGGTGATATAGATACCTACCTTACAGCAAACCTCTGGTTGATTGAAAGTACAAAGCCCTGGGTACTTTTTTAGACTGACGTACCTGAAACCTCCCAAAGTGAAGGTGAAGGAAGCTGAACCGTTTTTTCCTAGAATTAGTTTTCCTAGAACAATGAATAAAGACACTGCAATTTCCTGTAGTGAAACACAAATGACAATACAGGAGGATAATTGTGCAAACTAGCACCCACATGAACTAATTGAATAGTTATTGACAGAAGTGTTTCTACTTGGTATCATGCTCACTCCCTTGGAGGGATACTTGGGACTTAATCCTAGTGGTCTTCAATATTTTGCTCATGTATCCTCTAAAAAGAATTCGAGTCCTTCAATATCCTTTACACAGTTATATTAGCATTTAAATTTTTATGCACATTTGCAAATAGCTCCAAAATATTTAATTTTGTAAGTATTGATACTTTTACATAAAGCTTCCCCACAAGAATTTGTATCAATATAAACATATTAGGCTTGTGAATGTTTTATTAATAACCTTATTATAATTTTCTGTGTTAAAGTTATAAATTAATTTTATTCCTTTAAGCACAAAGATAAAGTTTTCATTATTATAATTTGTATCAGAGCACATTTGAGAAACATTATGAATATATTTTCAATTCTGACAAAAATTTTGAGTATAGGAAGTAAAATTTTGTTATAGAAACAAAGATCTTTTTTTAAATTAAACATATTATTTATTTTAAAATTGAGGTGTAGAGTTAAGGGTTAGGTATACAGATATGCATCGTTCAGGCACCCTTGTTGATAAGGGGTGTCCCCCCATCCTCAGACAGATATTGACTACCATTAATCCCACTATCCTTGCCCTCCCTGTACCTCACATAGATTCCCACCACTACCGATCCTTTTCTTATAGTATTATGATAGATGCTCAAGGTTCACTTATGAGTGAGAACATGTGATACTCAGATCTTTGTTTCTGTGAAAGATCACTCAGTATTATACACTCTAGTTCCATCCAGGTTGTAGCAAAATTCATTATTTTGTTCTTTTTTATGGCTGCATAGTATTCCATTATGTATATGTACCACATTTTTTTAATCCAGTTCTCTTTTGATGTACAACATGGTTGGTTCCGGGTTCTGGTTATTGTGAACAATGCTGCAATAAACATACATGTGCAGGTATCTTTTTTATACAGTGATTTGAGTTCTTCAGGGTATATTCCCAGTAGGGAGATTGCAGGGTCATATGGAAGGTCAATATTTAGAGCTTTTAGGAATTGCCACACTGTTTTCCACAGAGGTTGCACTAGTTTACACTCCCACCAACAGTGTATAAGTGTTCCATTTTCACCACATCCTCTCCAGCATCTATTATTTTTTGAGTTATTGATAATGGCCATTCTGACTGGAGTTAGGTGGCATCTCAGTGTAGTTTTAATTTGCATCTCCTTGATGATTAGTGGGGTTGAACATTTCTTCATGTGTCTGTTGGTTGCTCGTATGTCTTCTTTTGTGAAGCGTCTGTTCATATCTTTTGCCCACTTTGTAATGGGGTTGTTTGTTTTTTTCTTTCAGCACATTTGAGTTCCTTGTAGATCCAAGATGTTAGGCCTTTGTCAGACATGGAGTTGGCAAATACTTTTTCCCATTCTGTGGGCTGGCCTCCTGCTCTCTTAATGGTTTCTTTGACTTTGCAGAAGTTTGTCAGTTTAATGAGGTCCCACTTGTCTATCTTTTCTCTTATGGCCCACGTGTTTTGGGTTTTGTTTAGGAATTGGATGCCAGTTCCAATTTCCATAAGGGTGTGTCCTGCATTTTCTAAGGTTCGTATGGTTTGAGGTTTTGCATTTAAGTCTCTGATCTATTTAGAGTTAATTTTTCTGTATGGGGATAGATAGGGGTCTTGTTTGAGTCTTCTGCATGTGGTCAGCCAGTTTCCCAGCACTGTTTACTGAATATGTTCTCCTCTCCCCAGGGGTAGGTGATGGAGGCTTTGTCAAAGATGAGTTGGTTTAGAAATTGAGGTTTTGCCTCTGGAATCTCAATACTATTCTATTGGTCTATATGCCTGTTCCTGTACCAATACCAAGCTGTTTTGATTATTGTTTGAAGTCTGGTAATGTGATACCACCTGCTTTGTTTTTTTTTGCTGAGGTTTGTTCTGGCTATTCTTGGTCGTTAGTGTTTCCATATGAATCCCTGTATTTTTTTTTTTAGGTCTGAGAAGAATGTTGCTGGTAATTTGATGGGTATTACATTAAATCTGTAGATTGCCTTAGGTAAGATGGTCATCTTCACAATGTTGATTCTTCCAATCCATGAGCATGGGATATTTTTCCACTTTTTTGTGTCATCTTTGATTTCTGTGAGCAGTATTTTGTAGTTTACATTGTAAAGGTTTTTCACATCCCTGGTTAGGAAGATGCCGAGGTATTTCATTTTTTGTGTGGTATTGTGAATGGGATTGTGCTTTTTATTTAAGTTTCTGTTTGTTTGTTATTGGTGTAAAGAAATGCGGTTGTCTTTTGCACATTTATTTTATACCCTGAGACTTTGCCAAAGTCCTTTATCAGTGCAAAGAGGCTTTTGACAGATTCTCTTGGGTTTTCAAGGTACACGATCTTGTCATCTGCAAAGAGAGATAATATGACTTCTTCTTTTCCTATTTGGATACCCCTGATCGCCTTCTCTTTTCTGATTGCTCTAGCCAGGTCTTCCAATGCTATATTGAACAGGAGGGAAGAGAGTGGGCATCCTTGTCTTGTTCCAGTTTCCAGGGGAAATTGTTCCAATTTTTGTCTGTTTAGGAGTATGCTAGCTGTGGGTTTCTTGTAGTTGGCTTTTACGATTTTGAGGTATGTTCCATGTATGCCTAGATGTTCGTGGGTTTTTATCAAGAAGAGGTGCTGGATTTTATCAAAAGCTTTTTCTGCATCTAATGACATAATCATGTGGTTTTTGTTCTGATGTTTGTTGATGTATTTAATTATATTTATTGTCTTGCAAATATGAACTATCCTTGCGTACCAGAGATGAAGCCTACTTGGTCATGATGGATGATTTTGGAGATGTGTGTTGAATCCGGTTTGCTAGGATCTTGTTGAGAATTTTAGCATCTTTATTCATCAAAGATATTAGCCTGTAATTCTCTTTCTTTGTTGGGTCTTTACCTGGCTTGGGTATCAATGTGACTTTAGCTTCATAAAATGATTTGGGGAGAGTTCCATCTTTCTTAATTGCCTGGAATACTTTCAGTAGGATTGGTATCACCTCCTCCTTGAATGTATTATAGAATTCTGCTTGAAAGCCATCTGGTCTAGGGCTTTTTTTTGTAGGTAGAGAAACAAAGATCTTAATAAGAAGCCTAGATGCTTAAAAAATAAATATAACCTTTAATTAATATGTTTGTGGATGAAACAAAATAGAGTTTAGCAACAATTCTGTGTCTATTTGTCATGGTTAAGTTTATGTGTAAACTTGAATAGGACAAGGTACTGAGGTATTTTGTCAAAATCAGTTTACATGTTGTGTGAAGATATGTTTTGGATGAAATCATTATTTTAATTAGTAGACTTTGAGTGAAGCAGAATATCCTCCATAATGTGAATTGGCTTCATTCATTCAGTTAAAGGCCTAGAGAGTAAAGGTGAGGATGCCTGAAAAGAAGCAATTCTGCCTCCAGACTACAAAATAAAAGCATTGCCTGTGTTTCTGATTTGGTCGGTTTCCCTGCAGAGTTTGGGCTCAGGCTGGCAACATCAACTTTTATCAGAATTTCTTGGATGTTGGCCTGTCCCAGAGATTTCAGGCATGCTAGCTACCACAATCACATTAGCTAATTATGTTAAAAAAAAAACCTTAAAAAGTTTATAGATAGATAATATCTTAAGTTAAATATACTATGTTTAATTTATTATGTATTTATAATATATTCTAAATATATGAAACATATTTAATATATTTATACAGTACTTATATAGAAGATATAATGGCACCATTATAAGAAGTGATCAAAACAACAAACCAACAGATAAATTTTGACTAGAGTGTCATATGGCAAGTGCTGAATACCTCAAGGTAGTAGCAGAATCCCTGTGGAGTATGAAAAGCAAGGCTGACAGTATAGAGAAGGGAGGAAAAAGCCCTGACTCTGTCATCTTGTTTCCCATACTAGTATTGGCTTGGAGGCAGGAGGAATGTCTCCTTTCAAAGGAAAGGTAAGCAGACAGCCACACAGTCCTCATTACCATTACAGGAGCCTACAGTCATTGCTACAGGAGAATCTCCACAGTCCTCCCAGGACTTGAGCCCAGTTTGGCATGCAGCCTGGAGTTCACCACAGCTACACTATTCCAGAATAGGAGCCCATGTTGTACACCTCAGCCCCCATGATGAAAGCTGCTGCAAAACAGGTGCCATCTTGAAATTGGAGCCACCACTAAAATGTGTCCTGCATTCTGGCCAGTAGCCACTATATCTCTCAATACCTGAGGCTTTGCTTCATTCCACCATGCTCACAAAGGTGATTATAGCATCATAACTGCAGCTACACTTAGCTAATCAACCTGCCACACATGCACATCTATAGCCTGAGAACCAGTACACCATCCCACCTCCTGCAAAGTTACAACATCATCACCAGAAACTCCCACAGCCTAGGCCACTGAATGACTTACACACATTGCTGACATTGATCACAACTGAAGATACTGCACAAAGCCTACGCTACAGTATTCACCCAGAACCAAAATGAATAAACTCTCTCAATCAACAACCCAGGATCCATATGCAAGCTATTTCATAATGTTGGAAGAGTCAAGCTCTTTTTGACTTCCATATGAATTTCTGTGTTGCCTTTTCCAAGGCTGTGAGAAGTGATGTTAGAAATTTGATGGGTATTGCATTGAATCTGTAGACTGCCTTGGGTAGGATGGATATCTTGATAATATTGATTTTTCCAGTTCATGAGCATGGGATGTTTTTCCATTTGTTGATATCATCCTTGGTTTCTTTGGGCAGCATTTTGTAGTTCTCATGGTCACATTCTTTCATTTCTAGATAGTTAGATGCCAAGGTTTTTATTTTCTATGTACCTATTGCGAATGGGGGTATGTTTTAAATTTGGTTTTCAGCATAGCAAAATAAATCCTCAGCAACAAGAACAAAGCTGGTGGTATCATACTTTCAGACTTTAAACTGTATTGCAAGGCTACAGTAACCAAGGCTGCCTGGTACTGGTACAAAAATAGGCACACACATCAATGGGACAGGACAGAGATGTCAGAAATAAAAACACAATCCCTAAACTGACTCATCTTCAGCAAAGCAATTAATAACAAACACTGGGGAAAGGAAACCATATTTAGCAAGCAGTGCAAACTGGCTAGCCACATGCAAAAGAATAAAACTGGACCCCTACCTATCACTATACGCAAAAATCAACTAAAAATGATTCAAGGACTTGAATGGATCAAGTACTCAAACTATAAAAATCATTGAAGAAAACACAGGAAGCACTCTTCTGGACATTGGAGTATGCAATGAATTCATAAAGAAGTCCTCAAAAGCAAGTGCAAAAAAAAGTTAAGATAGGTGAGACCCTATTATACTGAAATACTTTTGTACAGCAAAAGAAGCCATCAAGAGAGTAAAGAGACAGTTCATGGAATGAGAAAAAAATACTTGCAAGCTGTGCATCTGAGAAAGGCCTAACAGCCAGTGTCTACAAGGAAATCAAATAAACTAAAAGGAAAAAAAACCCAACTCCTTTAAAAAGTGGGCCAAGCACATAAACAGACACTTCTCAAAGCAAGACATACAAGCAACCAACAAACATGAAAATTGCCTCTTCTCACTAATCATCAGAGAAATGCAAATCAAAACTATAATGAAATACCACCTAACACCAGTAAGAATGGCTATCATTAATAAGCCAAAAAACAACAGGTGCTGGTGCAGCTGTGAAGAAAAGGGACCGCTTCTATACTGTTCAGTCTTGCCTGAACTTAATTTGGAGAGATGGGGGCTTAAAATATAACATAATTAAATATTACTCTACTTCTATATATTTGCACCTGAAAGTTGAAGTGTTTCTCAAATACACTAAAACACAATTAATATCCCTGAAATCCATCTTTTCAAAACATAGTTTGCCACCTTTTCTTTTCCTGCCCAAAAATCCTCCTTTGAAATAACTTAATAATTCAGGCACAGAAAAAGATACCACCCAAGTGGAGTTGTAATCAGACAATTGAATATATGAACCTGAACCTGAAGATAAACATTTGGCAATGTCAGGGTACAATTTGTGCTAGCCAGCCTTACTGGAAGACAATCCATATCTAGTTCAAAGACATAGAAAAAATAGAATATTAAGATAATTAAGATATATACAGCAATATATCTCTTTTATAGTAATCTCACTTGTCCCTACCTTTTGGCGAAAACAATATAAAAGTTCCAGATTCCTTAACAAGTATGTTCCTTAGTCTATGCAGGCTGCTGAAATCATTGAACTTGGGTTACATTTCTGTGGGATGTATGAAGAAACCCTATATACTTGCATGCTTAATTTTGTGTGTGTTGTTTACTCTGTTTTCTGGTTCAAGTCTGTTTCTTGGTTCAAAACAAGTAAAGATAACTTTAATTAAGACCAATTATTAATCTCACCAATCATCAAATATGTAGGCTGGCTACTTTATAATATACATTTAAATTTTTTTTGACAATTAGTTGGTTTTTAGTGTACAGTAAGTCTTCACAGCATCATCAATAGGTTCTTGGAAACTGTAACTTTAAGAGAAATGACATGTAACAAAACCAATTTCATAACAGGCTAACTCATAAATAAGAGCTAAGTTCTTATGACATCTTTCTGGTCACAAAAACATCAACAAACTTCTAAATAAAGACACAAAACATTTTAAACATTAAACATTGAAATAAATATGAGCTATGTATACATTTAAGGCAATTTTTATATTAAACATTGAAATAAATGTAAGCTATACGTATATTTCAAAAGATGAATAAAAAGAAATAAGATAATTACCCAAGTTTTGGTGAATCAGCAAGATATGATGGTCATAGTGATGGTGGGCCAAATCAAGGAATAAATGTAAGCAAAGCAAAAATTTTAAGGAGCAACTTCTACCACCACACAGTTAAAAAACAATCACAAATATGGTGGGCTTACTGAGCACTTCTGAACAGAATCATTTATTGTCATGCATTTGTTGATTGTTGTATACTTTATAAATTTTTATTTGAAAACAAATTGTATTCATTCATTCATTCATTTTTTTTAAACAAGGATGCCAAGATCATTCAATGGGAAAGCAACAAATCTTTCAATAAATACACAAAATAATAAATTTGAACCCCAACCTCACACCATATAAAAACTTTAACTGAGAAGATGCCAACGGGACAGATCAGACTGTGAGAGTCTCTGCAAAAACCAGAGTCCATAAAGACTCTCTGTGTGAGTAGGCATGTGCTGGTGGGTGACTGAAAGTCCTTCTAAGGGGAGACTCAGTTTCATACACCCAGGGCTCTCCTCTGGAGGTGACTACAACCCCCCACCACCCTGAGATTGGAGACGTTGGCATGCAGGATTATCTGCTGTTTTCAGGCTTTTCCTGAGAAAAGCCTGCCTGATACAGCTGATTCTTATCACCTGGTGCCTGGCCCACACTATTACCTGAGACAGCAAAGCAGCTGGGGCCCCTCTCTGACAAGTAGAAAGAGAAGATCCAGGAGAGCTGGAGAGGAGCCCCACCTCTGGTGAGGAAATGCTGACTGCAGCCATTTTCTCTGTCCTGGGACCAGATAGAGGCCTGCATTGCCCTGCCCAGCTCCACCCAGCCTCCAACTTGGGACCTAAGATAATTTCATCAAACTCAGAGAGACAGAAGCCCCTCCCCCATGCTGGATCAGGCACAGACATGTCAGATCTGATTGGAAGACTTGATGGACAGTAAGCCAGGTGAGTCCAGATCTGATTCACCCTCCTCCCACAGTAGGCCTGGGATGTCTGAAAGCAGCCATATCACCTAGGCTGAGAGCAGAGGGGAGGGGCTGGAAATCAGAGCTGAAAGGAAGTTGGACTTATAGGAACCACCTCAGAACGAGTTTTTTTTTGGGGGGGGGAGTCTGCTTTTTTGTTCATTTTTGTTTATTTGTTGGTTTGTTTTTTGTTTTAGTTTTATTATCTCTTTCTTTCAGTTTTTGCTAATGTTTTTGTACTTTCTTTGCTACTGTTATTTTACTACTGTTTTTAAAGACTTCCTATCTGTATATGAATATTTTTGAGGGAGAGTACATCAATAGAGGGAGTTTGTTGATTTGTGTGTTTGTATGATTGTCTGTATATTTCAGTTTATTTTTACTCTTTTCTGTCTTTGTTTGTGTTTCTTTGCATTTGTTAGTTGGTATGTCTGTCTGTTTTCACTCTTACTACTCTCTCCACCTTCTTCTCATCCTCCCTCCTTCCTTTTTCCATTCTTTTCCTTTTTTTTACCTCATCTTCTTTCAGGAAGCAAACCTATACCCCCACTGCATGGACAGATTGCAAGGCAGTGTGGAGTAGGTTCCAGGGGGTTCACACATCTGTTAGTGGATACTGGGATCTGCAGATAGATTCTGAATCACAGCTCCTCTCTCAATTAAATATCAACTGCAAAAAGTACAGCTTCCCACAACAGTCCAGCTTCAGAATTGAGCAAAGTCAGAGGATCCACATAGGGAAGAATAGGAGATTGAGAAAACAGAAGTAGAAGCTATCTCCCCCATCCCTGAAGAACAGAATTAATGAAGGGGGAGAGAAGGAGGGAGGAAAATCTACACAAATGAAGACAAACCAGAAGAAGACTATGGGTCTCACACAGAACCCTGGGAGGTCAGACACTGAGAATACAGACTTCAGAATGCAAAAAATGAAGAACCCCCAGAACAACTGGTCTCAAACCACAAACTCAGATATCAAGACATTACTAGAAAGAATAAATAGAATTGGGGAGAGACAAGAGGAAAGAATAAAGAAGTTGATTACTGAGATAACAGCAATAAAGAATACAGTGAATGAAATAAATAAAAACTGGTAAGCACGGAAAGCAGAATTAGCCAAGCAGAAGAAAGAATCTCAGAGTTTGGGGAACAAAATATAGAACTAACCCAAACTGTCAAAAACATATACAAGAAGTTTAGAAAGACAGAGCAAAACCTTCAAGAGATGAGTGATTATTTCAAGGTATAAGATTACTTGGATTCCTGAGATAGAAAGAGAGACAGAACACTCAGGAACAAACATCTCATGAAATTATCCAAGACAACTTCCCTCATCTCATCAGTGATGTGACCATTCAAAACAAGTAATTCAGAGAACCTCTGCAAGACAACAAATTAGTAGACCAACTCCTAGCCACATAGTAATTCACCGACACAAAATAGGCATAAAAGAAAAATCCTAAGGACAGTAAGAGAAAAAGTTCAGACTATCTACAAGGGAAGACCAATTAGAATAGCAGCAGACTTATCCACAGAAATACTCCAGGTGAGGAGACCTTGGCATCCAATCTTCAAAGTTCTCAAAGATAAACAATTTTAAACAAGAATTGCCAACCCAGCTAAGATAAACTTAATCTGTGATTAAGAGAATGAAAATCTTTCCCAGACATTCAATCCCTAAGAGCTTATGCCTCCTCCAGACTAGCTCTACAAGAAACACTTAAGAAAGTATTAAACACAGAAGAAAGGTGAAAAAAGAACAACAATGTGTCTCACAAGAATGCAGGGAAAAGATTGAAAACACGCATGAATCAACCCAAAAATCAAAAAAAGAAAACAAACAAACAGCAACAACAACAAAAATAAGAACCTCATGACAGGTATAAACTCTCACATTTCAATAACTAGCCTGAATGTGAATGAACTAATGCACCACTGAAAAGACATAGAATGGCATAATGGATGAAATATCATGCGGCAGCAATATATTATGCCCAAGAAACTCATCTCACCAGAAAGAACACTCACAGACTCAAGGTAAGAGGATGGGAAACAAAATTTCAGGTGAACAGAATACAAAAGAAAGAGGGGTCACAATCTTAATATCCGACACAATATCCTTTAAGCTATCAAAAATTTAAAAAGATATGAAGGTCACTACATAATGATAAAAGTTTCCATCCATCAACAAGAAATATCCATCCTAAACATATATGCAACCTACATAGGAGCACCAACTTTCATAAAGCAGTTTCTAGGTAAACTTAAAAAAGATATTGCCTCTAGCTATCATAGATAGGGACTTAAATACCCCACTCATGACACTAGACAGATCATCAAGACCAAAAATCAACAAGGAGATCCAGAACCTCAATGTGATGTTTGACCAAATGGACTTAATTAATATCTACAGAATACTTCACCTAACAACCACAGAATATACATTCTACTCATCACCACATGGAACGTACTTTAAGATCAACCACACCCTCAGCCATAAATCAAGCATAAACAAATTCCACAAGGTTGAAATCCTGCCATGCACCTTCTCAGACCACAGCGGAATAAAAATAAATATTAACACCAACAAAGCTCCCCAAAAGCCCACAAAGACATGAACACTAAACAGCATGATGCCAAACAACTCTTGGGTCAACATGGAAATCAAAACAGGATTAAAAGATACCAGGAAACAAATGAAAATGAAGAAAAATATAACCAAACCTCTGGGATGCCATAAAATCAGTACTAAGATGGGAATTCATATCTCCACAAACACATATGAAGAAAATGGAAAGATCACAAGTTAGTTTATGAAATCACCTAAGGGAGCTAGAAAGGTAAGACCACCAAAACCCTTCTTCAGCAGAAGAATCCAGATCAATAAAATAAAAGCCCAAATGAGGGACATAGAAGACAAAAAGATAATACAAAAAAATCAAGGTACAAAAAGCTGGTTCTCCTAGCTAGAGCAAGAAAAAGAGAGAAAAAGCCCAAATAAACACAGAATTGCAAAATGTAAAGTCACAACTGACCCTGAAGAAATATAAAAGATTATTAGAGACTACTATGTACACTTATATGGAAACAAACTTGAAAACCTAAAGGAAGTGGAGGACTTTCTGACATCACACAACCTCCCCAAGTTGAAACAAGAAGAAATTGAGACCCTAAACAGACCAAAAACAACAACAAAAACACCCTGGCTAAATGGCTTTCCAGCAGAATTCTACAAAACATACAAGGAGCAACTGATACCAATCCTACTGAAAATATTCCAGGCAATCAAGAAAGATGGAACTCTTCACAAATCATTTTACAAAGCTAGCATCACATTAATACCCAAACCAGGGAAAGATACAACAAAGAAACACAACTACAAGCCAATATCTCTGATGAACATTGATTCCAAAATTATCAACAAGATCCTACCTAGCAAATTGGATTCAACTACACATCTCAAAAGTCATCCACCATGACCAAGTAGACTTCATTCCCAGGATGCAGGGCTGGTTCAACATTTGTAAGACCATAAACATAATTAAATACATCAACAGTTGTAAAAACAAAAACCACATGATTATATCATTTGACACAGAACAAGCGATTGATAAAACCCAGCACCCCTTCTTGATAAGAACCCTCGAGCCTCTAGGCATAGATGGAACAAGAACCATCCATGAGAAACACACTGCCAGCATACTACTAAACAGATGGAAATTGGAATCATTTCCCCTGAAAACTGAAACAAGACAAGGATGCCCACTTTCACCCCTCCTTTTCAACCTAGTTTTGGAAGTCCTAGCTAGAGCAATCAGACAAGAGAAGGAGATCAGTAATATCCAAATAGCAAAAGAGAAAGTCAAGTTATCCCTCTTGGCAGATGACATGACTCTTTACCTTGAAAACCCAAGAAAATCTGTCAAAAAAAACCCCCAAAACAAAAAAAACCTCTTTGCACTGATAAAGGACTTTGGCAAAGTCTCAGGGTATAAAATCAATGTGCAAAAGACAGTTACATTTCTATACATCAACAACAAACAAACATAAACTCAAATAAAAAGCACAATCCCATTCACAATAGCTAGAAAAAATATCAAATACCTTGGCATCTTCCTAATCAGAGATGTGAAAGACCTTTATAATGAAAACTACAAAATGCTGCTCAGAGAAATCAAAGATGACATAAGTGGAAATAAATGGAAAAATATTCAATGCTCATGCATTGGAAGAATCAACATTGTTAAGATGTCCATCCTACCTAAGGCAATCTACAGATTTAATGCAACACCCATTAAATTGCCAGTAATATTATTCTCAGACCTGGAAACAACAATACCAGAAGTCATATGGAAACATAAATGACCACGAATAGCCAAAACAATCCTCAGCAAAAAAAAAGTAGAGCAGGAGGTATCACACTCCCAGACTTTAAACTCTATTTAAATGCTACAATAATCAAAAAAGCCTGGTACTGGTCCAAGAACAAGCATATAGCCCACCGGAACAGGATAGAAATTACAGAAGCAAAACCTCAATTTCTCGACAAACTCATCTTCGATAAAGCCTTGACCACCAACGACTTGGGAGAGGAGAACCTAGTCAGTAAATTGTCCTGGGAAAACTGGTTGACCACATGCAGAAGATTAAAACAAGATCCTACCTATCCCCATACACAAAAATCAACTCTAAATGGATCAGAAACCTAAATGTAAAGCCTCAAACTATAAGAACTTTAGAAAATGTAGGGGACATACTTATGGAAATGGGAACTGGCAAGCAATTCCTGAACAAAGCCTCAAGTGCCCATGCCATACGATAAGAGGGACCTCATTAAACTGACAAGCTTCTGCAAAGCCAAGGAAATCACTGAGAGAGTGGGGAGACAGCCCACACACTGGGAAAAAAAATTGCCAACTGTATGTCTGACAAAAGCCTAGCATCTAGTATCTACAAGGAACTCAAATGTGCTGAAAAGAAAAAAACAAACACCTCCAATGCAAAGTGGTAGAAAGATATAAATAGGCAGTTCTCAAAAGAAGACATATGGGCAGCCAACAGATACATGAAAAAGTGCTCAACCTCACTAGTCATCAAAGAAATGCAAATTAAAACTACACTGAGATACTACCTAACTCCAGGCAGGATGACCATCATCAATAACTCAAAAAACAACAGATGCCGGAGAGGATGTAGTGAAAAGTGAACACTTCTACACTGTTGGTGGGAGTGTAAATTAGTACAGCCTCTGTGGAAAACAGTATGGTGAAAACTAAAAGATCTAAAACCAACCTTTCATACAACCCTGCAGTCCTCCTACTAGGAATACACCTGGAAGAACACAAATCATTCTATAAAAAAAATACCTGCACATATATGTTTATTGCAGCATTTTTCACAGTAGCAAGAACATGGAACTAATCTTACTGCCCATCAAAAGAGGACTGGATTAAAAAATGTGGTATATATACATGATGGAATATTACACAGCCATAAAGAAGAACAAAATCATGAAATTCACAGCAACCTGGATGACCTAGAGTCTATAATACTGAGTGATCTTTCACAGAAACAAAGAACTGAGTATCACATGTTCTCACTCATAAGCAAACCTTGAACAATTATTGTAATACTATAAAAAAAGAATTAGCAGTAGCGGGAAACCGCCAGGAGGGAAGTGGGGAAGCGGGAATGGCAGTAGTGGGAATCTGCCTAGGGAAGGGGGGGCGCACACCTTATCAACAAGGGTACCTGCATAATGAACATTTGTATACCTAACCCTTAATTGTATCCCACATCTTTAAAAAAAAATTAAAGGAAAAAATATATGTACATATGTGTATATATATTTATATGTACATATGAAATCTGTGAAGAGTACAATGAGAGCTTAAAGTAAAGTAGCCACAAATCAGGTAATGTGTAAGTGGAAAGATTTGAGAGATCTATTTGCAATGTAGAATTAATAGGTAGAATTGATCAAGTGAGGGAGTTGAGGGAAATAAAGCCTTTCAGAATGTCTCCCAGAATCAGCAATTGAGTGATTGGGTAAAAGGAAATGTTATTTAAGCTATGACTTCAGAGAACAGCAACTTTTTAAAAATGAGGGTAAAATGTGTTGACTGTGAATGAATAAGTTTTTTTTTTTGACAGAGACTAAATTAAAGTTATCTTTGAAATCATGAGGCACCTGGTTTGATGGCTCTAGAGCTTATGGTTTATCTTTGACCCCCCTCTCGAAGAATTTCAGTTAGGGGAAGGAGCTACTGGCCTTATCACTATTAGGCTTCCAGAAGTCCTTCATTGGGCTTTCCTTTTATCCTAATGGCTTCAGGGCCTCAGGATGTCTTACCCTGTAGTTGTCCCCATCCAAACTCAACACTGAAGTTACAACCATAGGGATGTATGACACAACACCTCAGCTTCCTTCTTCCATGATGTACTTAAAACACAAAAGCTGATCCCTTTCTTTTAAACATTTTGCTGCCATTCACTTTAGGGAAACAAACATGTTAATGAAGTAACTTAGGTGGAGATGTGAATTATTTTGTAACATTAAAAAGTGCTTAGATTTTTGTGCGTGGCAATAGGTAGGGAACAGGTTTCGTTCTGCTTGTGGTCAGCCAGTTTTCCCAGCACCATTTGCTGAATAGGGCCTCCTCTCCCCAGTGGCTGTTGTTGATGGCTTTGTCAAAGATGATTTGGTTGAGAAATTGAGTTTTGCTTCTGGAATCTCTATCCTGTTCCATTGGTCTATATGCCTGTTCTTGTACCAATACCAGGCTGTTTTGATTATTATAGCTCTATGATAAACTTTAGCATATATAAATATGATATCTCCTACTTTGTTTCTTTTGCTGAAGTTTGTGTTGGATATTTTTGGTCATTTATTTTTTCATATGAAATATTGTATTGTCATTTACAGAAGAATGACATTGGTAATTTAATGGGTATTGCATTGAATTTGTGGATTGCCTTGGGTAGGATGGACATCTACCAATATTGATTCCTCCAGTACTTAGAGCATTGAGTTTGTGGATTGCCTTGGGTGGGATGGACATCTAACAATATTGATTCCTCCAGTACTTAGAATACTTTTACATTTGTTTGTGTCTTTGATATCTTTGAGCAGTGTTTTGTAGTTTTTGTTGTCAAGTTCTTCCAGTTCTCTGGTTAGGAAGATGCCTAGGTTTGTTTGTTTGTTTGTTTGTTTATTATGTGTGGCTATTGTGAATGGAATTATTTTTTATTTGGTTCTCTGCCTGTTGTTTGTGTATAAAAATGCACTGACTTTTGCACAATGATTTTGAACTCTGAGACTTTGCCAAAGACATTTATCAGTGCAAGGATGCTTTTGACAGATTCCCTCAAATTTTCAAGGTATAGGATCGTGTTGTCTGTAAAGGTCTTAACTTCCTCTTTTCCTATTTGGATACCTCTAATTTTCTTCTCTTGCCTGATTGCTGTAACTAGAACTCCCAATACTATGTTGAACAGAAGTGAAGGTGGCCATTATTGTCTTGTTTCTGTTTTAAGGAGAAATACTTCTAAATGGATCAAAGACTAAACGTAAAACCTTAAACTATAAGAATCTTAGAAGAAAATGCAGAAGATACCTTTCAACAATAGGCAACCAATTCTTGATCATAATCCCAAAAGCATTTGCCAGAAAATATAAAAGGGACAAGTGGGACCTCATTAAACTGAAAAGCTTTGGCAAAGCAAAAGAAACCATCAAGAGAGCTGCAAGGCAGCCCACAGAATTGGAAAAACTATTTGCTAAATGTATATCTGACAAAGGCCTAACGTGCAGAATCCAAAAGAAACTCATATGAGTGGGAAAGAAAAAAAATCAAACAGTCCTATTAAAAAGTGGCCAAAAGACATGAATAGACACTGTCAAAAGAAGGGACATACAAACAGTTAACAGATACATGAAAAAATGCTCAACCTCACTATCATCAGAGAAATGTAAATCAAAACCACACTGAGGTACCACCTAACTCTAGGAAGAATGGCCATCATTAATAAATAAAAAAAATAGCAGGTGCTAGTGAGGATGTGGAGAAAAGAGAACATTTCTATATATTGGTGGGAGTGTAAACCAGTATAACCTCTATGAAAAACAGGGTAGCCAGGCTCGGTAGCTCAGCTTGTAATCCCTCGCTTTGGAAGGCTGAGGTGAGTGGATCGTCTGAGCCTGTGGGTTCAAGCCCCACCTATGCAACTTGGCAAGACATCATCTCTACAATAAAAAAAAAAAATAACCGGGTGTGGTAGCGCATGCCTGTAGTTCCAGCTACTTGGAAGGTTGAGGTGGAAGGATCGCTGGAGCCCAACAGGTTGAGGCTGCGGTGGCCAGGAGTGGCCACTGCACTCCAGTCTGGGTGACAGAATGAGACTTCAACTCAAAAAAAAAGAAACAGTGTAGTGATTCGTAAAACAACAAGAAATTTACCTTCCATATGACCCAGCAATCCCCCTTCTGGTAATATATCCAGAAGAACTCAAATCATTCTACAAAAAAGATACCTGTACCTGTATGTTTATTGCCATACTATTCACAATAGCAAAAACATGGAACCAACCCTGCTGCCCATCGAAAGTGGACTGGATAAAAAAGATGTGGCACAAATACCCGATGAAATATTACACAGTCATAAAAAAGGACAAAATTTTGGATTTCACAGCAACTTGCATGGACTTAGAGTCTATTACAGAAACAAAGAAGTGAATACCACATGTTCTCACTCATAAGTGGGTCCTGAACATTTATTACAATACAGCAAGAGAGGAATTGGCAGTAGCAGGACATTACTAATTGCCAGGGGAGGGGAAGGTACATAATATCACTAAGAGTACCTGATCCTTAACCAGGGGAAGTGACGGCCAGTGGGAGGTTCAAACTTCACCTGCACATCGACCACTTATCTACCTAATTGTGACTTGTACCCCGCATCTTTAACATAAAATATAGGAAGAAATGAAAAGTGCTTAGAGAACTGAATCTTGGTCTCTATGTCCTGATGTGCTTCCAGTAGAGGCTCTGGAGTCTTTAATAAAACTCTGCCATTGCTTCTAACTGCTCGTGTTATGGGAACAATGTCATTAAACTCTCTTTTACAGATTCCTTCCTCTATGGTTATACTTCATACACAAACCAGAAATAACTTTGGGGATTGTGTTCTCAGATGAGTGTTGTAGGAGAGTCAGTCAGTGAGTGTTGTAGGAGAACTTGGACTCCCAAATATGAGAGAGAATCCTAAGAAATTCTGAGTAAAGTCTCAAAGAATGACATAGCTGAAGTGTCAAAGGTTGCTTCTTCAACTTGTCTGTTGAGCATGGCTATAAGGTGAGGCTCCAGTGCAGTCAAAATCCCTAAATCTGACCATTCATCTGAATTCCTGAATCTAGTGTTCTCTTCTTTGGGTACTTCTGGTGAAGCCTTAGTTGGCTCCAAGCCTGTGAGTGTGTATAAGCTTGTGTCCAACACATAGAGCCAAGCAGAAGGACTGCCAAGACAAATGCAGAGAATATAAAGAGACATTTTAAAGCATACTCACTGTCAATGCCCTGTTTATTCTGACTAAAACATATTTCAGTAAAATATGTTGAGACAGAATCCAGAAGTTTCTGTATAATTCAGGTGGCATTAACCCAGAGAAATTCTTGGGGTGAAGTTAATTCTAATTTTAAAGTTTTTTATATTACTAAGATTACTTTTCCACTTAAATTTTTGTGCCCTTCAACTCTCCCTTCAACAACCAAATGTCCATTCTGCACTTTTGCTATCTATATCACATTCATCACTGAGCCTACACATTTGAAAGTCATCTGGGGATATTGCACAACTATTTGAAGTGGAGAATGAGACTGGTATTTTTTTAAAGCTTCCTCAGATGCTTGCATTGTGTAATGCAGATTGAAAACTATCCCTCTATAGCTAATAAAAATTAAGGCTTGCTCTTAAAATTTTTCAGGGATTGTGACAAGAATTTTGAGGAGCAGGGAAATGGAGTTTTCTTAATTGGGGTACTGAAAATTAATTCCAAATCCTGATTGAACATCTTATTGGCCCTAATGTTCTTTGACTATTTTTAATATCTGGTTATGAACATGGGTCCTCTGACTACTATGTTAAGACAGAACATGCTTCATCTTGCAAATGAGAAGTGACTTCATGTTATTATTGTCTCCATCAATTGTATAAGGTGATAAGAACACTTGCTTTAACGCTACTTACAGAGTCATTGATGGGAAAATACTGCTATAATTAAAGTAACTGGCTTCAAATAATCTTCACAATTTTCATAGATAGGTCACATAAGAATGATGACCAAAAAATGATGACTAAAACCTCATCAAATCTTAATGTTTTCACTTATTTAAATACAATGTTAATGATTTCTTGCTCCTGCCAGAATGCTTGAAGTGTCACTCCAAACTCAAGAATACAAAAAAACCCTAGATAATAAACAAAATTATAATTTTTAAAAACATCTCAAGGGATGGGAACAAGATAGCTACGGCATAGGTGGACTTGTGAGATTCTCCAAATGTGAGTTCCCAAAAAGACTTACTTTTCTTCCCCCATCCCCCAGCCCACCACCAGCCATGCTGGTCTGAGGCCCGGGGACCTTCGGTCCCACATAGGGCCAGATATTGCAGCCCCCTGTTGCTGCTGTTCCACCTCATGCATGGGAGTCTTGGGTCCCAGCTCCCCCAAGAAACTGACTACAACGTCTGCCGCCCGGCACCCAGCACCAAGCCGCCAGTCACTCAGGGTGGCTCTGGGTGCCCGCCCCTCAGAGACACTGGTCCCATTCCTGGCTGAAGTCCCCTGTGGGAGGCCCAGGGCCACTCTCGCTGCTCACCACCTCCCCTTTGGAGCTTTGGAGCTCTGGAGCTCTGGGCCCACCCTGACTGAGGCACTCAGCGTGTGACCCCAAGCTGGGGGACCCAGACAAGTGGAGAGAAACGGATCTGCAAAAACTGCCTTGGCCATTCTCCAGACAGAGACTTCCATTGCCCTGCCCACCTATCAACAAACCCTACCTCAGTTCCTAAGGTAACATTGTGAAACAGGAGACAAAGCCCCACCCCTACACTGAATCAGACAAAAGCAACCCCCAGGCAGCCGACTAAAAAAAAAAAAAAAGAAACCCCAAACTGCGAGTAAATCTAGCTGCCTGCAATGAAAAACAAAGGGAAGAGGCTGGAGATCAGAGCTGAAGTGACTTTAGTCTGATCACTTATTTTGACATATGATTTTATCATTTTGATTGTTTGTTTTGATCACATTTGTTGTTTGCCTTCTGACTTACACTGTTCCTTGATTTTGTTGGTCTATCTCTGTGTAGCTATCCATATTCTTTAGGGAATCTTTCTTACGTGTCTTTTTTCACTTCTTTCCAGCCTTGTGTCTCTTTCTCACCTGATAGTTGGTATTTATGTCTGTTTTCCCTCTCACTCTTCTCTCTTTCTAACTTCCTATTGACCCCCCCTTCCTCCGTTATTTTCCTCTTTTATACCCCCCTTCTTGATCTAGGGACCAAGACTACATACTGTTGAATGGACAGATTGTAAGGCAGAGGGAAATAGGTTCCAGTGTGCTCATACACCTGTTTGTGGATGCTAGAATCAACATATACATTCTGAACCACAGCTTCCCACTCAATTAAACCTCAAAATTGCAAAAAGTACAGATTGCAGCCTACACTCCAATCTCAAAAATGAACAAAGCCAGAAGACCCTCATAAGGAAGAACAGGATATTGCAGAAGAGAAATAAAAGCAACCCCACCTTCCCTTCAAAAACAGAATTGGGAGAAGTGACAAGATGGCGACGGGGCAAACTAGTCTCTGAAGCCCTCTGCAAAGGAGATCTGCAGTGGGTCTCTGACTCTTGCCCCGGGGGACTGTGAACCCCAACATCGCAGCCTGCTCTTCATACGGAGCTTGGCCATTGCCACCGCTGGGACATCGCAATGGACTGGACAGTCACTGCGGCACAAATGGTGCCGCCGCCACCACTGCAGCCCCTCCCCCTGCCGCCGCTGCTGTGGCGTCCATGATGGCCATAGCACATCACACCACCCGGGCCTGAGGCGATCCACATCAAGCCCCTTCAGGGAAGATCTTCTGGGATCGCTGCCACCTCTCCTGCAACCGAGACTGTCCTGCCCACCGCCGTAAGGCTCCTGTTGCCTGTCCTGAGGCAGGCAGCCATCTTGTTCCTGTCCGGCCCCACCCACTCTGGGGCAAGCAGCTGAGATAGCACCACCTGCTGGCGATCAGGGTAACAACACCGAAACGGGAGAAACAAGCTTGATAAAGACATAGACCAGAGTGCTGAACAGAGGTAATCTGAACTATCCTTCACAGCAGATCAGGGGCAACTGACCCAAACTGCAAACTAATTTACCAGCTTGAAAAGAAAACTAGAAATCAGACCTGAAAGGACACTGGACTTAAACGAAATGTCTCAGAGTGTGCCAAATTGATTCTATTAGTTTAATGACGTAATTCTATTCCTACTGTATTGTTCCTATTTTCTTTTTTTCCTTTTCCTTTTCTTCTCTTTTCTTCTCTCTGTAAACCATATCTTTGTATAGAGGAACAGCACACTAACAAGGTGGATGGTTAGCTTGTATGTGAGCGTCACTATATGTTTTATTTTTATTTTTTATTTTTTGTATGAGAGTTGGTTCGTCTGTAGCTGTGGTCTATTGTTTTTATCTGTTTCAGTATAGGCATCTCTGTCTCTATTTGTTGGCATACTTATTTGTTTCCCCCCTTACTCCTCTATCTCTCCACTCCCCTCCTCAACCCACTTTCTGCTCCATTCTCTCCCCTCTGCTAACCACATTTTATTTCAGAGAGTAAACCTACAGCCCCACTGCACAGACAGATTCCAGGGCAGTGGGAAGTGGGTTCCACATTATCCACACACCTGTCAGCGAATACCAGGACCTGCAGACAGATTTTGAATCACAGCTCTCCCCTTAAGTAAATCTCAAAACTGCAAAAAGGACCACCTCCAACCTACAGTGCAACTCCAGAATTGAACAAAGTAAGAGGACATACATAAAGAATAGGAGATTGAACAAACAGAAGTAAAACAAATCCATTTACCCCTGAATAACAGAATTAAAGAAGACGGTGACATGGAGGGAAGGAAAAAGTAGGGAGGGGGGAAAAACCACACAAATGAAGAAAACCCAAAAGAAGAATATAGGTCTCACAAAGACCCCTGGGAAATCAGACACTGAGAAAACAGATTCTGGAGCACAAACAATGAAGAGCCCCCAGAATGACTGGTTAATGCAACAAACATAGACATCAAGACATTAATGGAGATAATTAAAAAAATTGAGGAGACACAAGAGGAAAATAGGAAGGAGTTGATGTCAGAAATAACAGCAGTAAAGAATACTGTGATGGAAATGAATAACAGACTAAGAAGCATGGAAAGCAGAATCAGCCAAGCAGAAGAAAGAATCTCAGAGCATGAAGACCAAAACACAGAACTAACCCAAACTGTCAAAAGCATAGAAAAGAAGCTCAAAAAGACAGAACAAAACCTGCAAGAGATGAATGACCACTTCAAGAGACCGAACCTAAGAGTAATTGGCCTTCCTGAGGCAGAGAGAGAAACAGAGGCCACACTGGAACAAACATTTCATGAAATCATTCAAGAAAACTTCCCTCATCTCATCAATGATGAAAAAATTCAAACTCAAGAGATTCAGAGAACCCCTGCAAGACAAAATATGAGAAGACCAACTCCCAGACACATAATAATTCGCCTAAACAAAGTAGCTATAAAAGGAAAAATCCTAAAGGCAGCAAGAGAAAAAGGCCAGGCTACCTACCAGGGAAAACCAATTAGAATAGCAGCAGATTTATCCACAGAAACCCTTCAGGCCAGGAGAGCCTGGAGCCCTATCTTCAAAGTTCTAAAAGAGAAACAATTTCAACCAAGAATAACCTACCCAGCCAAACTAAGCTTCATTAGTGAGGGAGAATTGAAATCTTTTCCAGATATCCAATCCGTAAGAACCTACGCTGCCACCAGACCACCTCTACAAGAAACAAGAAAGTACTGAACACAGAAGAAAAAGAAAAAAGAACAACAGCATTCTTCACAAGAGTACAGGCAAAAGATTAACAACACACATGAACCAACACCAAAATCCAAAGAAAGACAACAAACAAGCAGGAACAACTCTGTAAGAACGTTATGACTGGAATCAACTCTTGCATTTCAATTATTACCATAAATGTGAATGGACTAAATGCACCGCTTCTTGTTAAAACCCCTTGAATATCTAGACATACGGGGAACATACCTCAAAATAGTGAAAGCCATCTACAAGAAACCCACAGCCAGCAGACTCCAAAATGGACAAAAATTGGAACCAATTCCCCTGAAAACTGGAACTAGACAAGGATGCCCACTCTCACCCCTCCTGTTCAACATAGTATTTGAAGTCCTGGCTAGAGCAATCAGAGAAGAGGAGGCAATCAGAGGTATTCAAATAGGAAAAGAGGAAGTCAAGTTATCTCTCTATGCAGATGATATGATTGTGTACCTTGAAAACCCAAGAGAATCCGTCAAAACCCTCCTTACATTGATAAAGGCCTTTGGCAAAGTCTCAGGATACAAAATAAATGTACAAAAGACAATCGCATTTCTTTACACCAATAATAAACAAACAGAAACCCAAATAAAAAACACAATTCCATTCACAATAGTCACAAAAAAATGAAATACCTTGGCATCTTCCTAACCAGAGACGTGAAAGACCTTTACAATGAAAATTACAAAACACTGCTCAAAGATATCAAAGCTGATACGAACAAGTGGAAAAATATCCCATGCTCGTGGATTGGAAAAATCAACATTGTGAAGATGTCCATCTTACCTAAGGCAATCTACAAATTCAATGCAATACCCATTAAATTACCAACAACATTCTTCTCAGACCTAGAAAGAACAACACAGGAATTCATATGGAAACACAAACGTTCAAGAATAGCCAGAACAATCCTCAGCAAAAAAAAAAGAAAAAACAAAAGCAGGTGGTATCACAATACCAGACTTCAAACTTTACTATAAAGCTACAATCATCAAAACAACTTGGTATTGGTACAGGAACAGGCATATAGATCAATGGAATAGAATTGAGATTCTAGAAGCAAAACCTCAATTTCTCAACCAACTTATCTTTGACAAAGTTTCCACCACCTACCACTGGGGAGAGGAGAACCTATTCAGTAAATGGTGCTGGGAAAACTGGCTGACCACATGCAGAAGATTGCAACAGGACCCCTATCTATCCCCATGCACAAAGGTTAACTTCAAATGGATCAAAGACCTAAATGTAAACCCTCAAACCATAATAACCTTAGAAAAGGAAGGAAATACCCTTATGGAAATCGGAACTGGCATCCAATTCCAGTAAAAAACTCGAAACCCACAGGTCATAAGAGAGAAGATAGACAAGTGGGACCTTATTAAACTGACAAGCTTCTGCAAAGTCAAAGAAACCATCAAGAGAGCAGGGAGACAGCCTACAGACTGGGAAAAAGTATTTGCCAGCACCAGGTCTGACAAAGGCTTAACATCCTGGATCTACAAGGAACTGAAACATACTGAAAAGAAGAAAAAAAACAAGACCATTATAAAATGGGCAAAACATATGAACAGACACTTCATAAAAGAAGACATTCGAGCAGCCAACAAACACATGAAGAAATGCTCAACCTCACTAATCATCAGGGAGATGCAAATCAAAACCACACTGAGATACCACCTAACTCCACTCAGAATGGCAATTATCAACAACTCAAAAAATAACAGCTGCTGGAGAGGGTGTGGCAAAAAGGGAACACTTCAACATTGTTGGTGGGAGTGTAAACTAGTGCAACCTCTGTGGAAAGCAGTGTGGCAACTCCTAAAAGCTCTAAAAATCGACATTCCATATGATCCCGCAATCCCCCTACTTGGAATATATCATGAAGAACTCAAATTACTCAATAAAAAAGATACCTGCACACGTATGTTTATCGCAGCATTGTTCACAATAGCAAGAACCTGGAACCAACCATGCTGCCCATCAAAAGAGGACTGGATTAAAAAATGTGGTACATATACACGATGGAATACTATGCAGCCATGAAAAAGAACAAAATCATGAACTTCGCAGCAACCTGGATGGAACTAGAGTCTATAATACTGAGTGACCTCTCACAGAAACAAAGATCTGAGTATCACATGTTCTCACTCATATAATGGACCTTGAACATCCAATGTAATATTAAAAGAAAATGACTGATGGTACTGGGAAACTATGGGGGGGGGATGCGATTAACAGTAGCAAATATCTGTCTGGGGATGGGAAAACACCTCTTATCAACAGGGTGCCTGATTGAAATGTAATTGTACACCTAACCCTTAACTGTACCCCAGAAAACCATAATAAAAAATATTGATTAATAAAATAAAATACAGAATTAAAGAAGGGGAGGGAAAGGGGGAGAGATAGAAAAATCTACACAAATGAAGAAAAACCATAAGAAGAGTATGGGTCTCTCCCAGACCCCTGGGAAGGCAGAACTCAGAAAACTGACTTCAGAATGCAAACAATGAAGAGCCCCCAGAATGAAGGGTCTCAGACTACAAACTCAGATATCAAGACATTAGTGGAGAGATTAAAAAGAATTGAGGAGAGACAAGAAGAAACTAGGAAGGAGCTGATATCTGAGATAACAGTAATAAAGAATACTTTGAATGAAATAAATAACAAACTGATAAGCATGGAAAACAGAATTACCCAAGCAGAAGAAAGAATCTCAGAGCTTGAGGACCAAAATATAGAACTAACTCAAACTCTTAAATATACAGAAAATAAGCTCAAAAAGACAGAACAATACCTTCAAGAGATGAGCGATTACTTCAAAAGACTGAACCTAAGAATAATTGGCTTCCTGAGGCAGAAAGAGAGACAGAGACCACATTGGAACAAACTTTCCATGAGATAATTCAAGAAAACTTCCCTTATCTAATCAGTGATGCAAAAAATCAAACACAAGAGATTCAGAGAACCCCTGCAAGACAACAAATGAGAAGACCAACACCTAGACACATGATAATTTGTCTAAACAAAGTAGGCAGAAAAGAAAAAATCCTAAAGGCAGCAAGAGAAAAAGGCCAGATCACCTACCATGGAAGGCCAATCAGGATAGCAGCAGATTTATCTACAGAAACCCTGCAGGCTAGGAGAGCTTGGAGCCCTATCTTCAACATCCTAAAAGATAAACAATTTCAACCAAGAATAACCTACCAGGCCAAGCTAAGCTTCATCAGCGAGGGAGAATGTAAATCTTTCCCAGATATCCAATCCCTAAGAATTTATGCTGCCACCAGGACCACCTCTACGTGAAACACTTAAGAAAGTACTCAGCCAGGCTCAGTGGCACAGCCTGTAATCCCATGCCTTTGGGAGGCTGAGGTGAGTGGATTGCCTGAGCCCACGGGTTTGAGACCCACCTGGGCAGTGAGACCTCATCTGTACAATAAATAAAAAAAAATCAGCCGGACGTGGTAGCGCATGCCTGTAATTCCAGCTACTTGGAAGCCTGAGGCAGAAGGATCGCCGGAGCCCAGCAGGTCGAGGCTGCAGTGGCAGGGAGCAGCCACTGCACTCCAGTCTGGGTGACAGAGTGAGACTCCAACTCGAAAATAAAAAAAGAAAGTACTAAACCCAGAAGAAAAGGAAAAAAGAACAGCATTCTTCACAAGAGTACAGAGAAAAGAATAAAATATACGTGAACCAAACCCCAAACCAAAAGAAAGACCAAAAAAAAACCAAGTGGAAGAACAACAACTCTATAAGAACTCTATGATAGGGACAAACTCTCACATTTCAATAATTAGCCTGAATGTGAATGGACTAAAAGACAAAAGGATAAAATATCACCAGGCAACAATATACTGCCTTCAAGAGACCCATCTCACTAGAAAGGATATACATAGACTCAAAGTAAGAGGATGGGAAACAAATTTTCAGGCGAATGGAACACAAAAGAAAGAAGGAGTCGCAATCCTAATTTCAGACAAAATACCATTTAAGCCATCAAAAATTAAAAAAGATACCAAGGGCCACTACATAATGATAAAAGGTTCACTCCATCAACAAGAAATATCTATCCTAAACATATATGCACCCAACATAAGTGTGCCAACTTTCATAAAGCAACTTCTAGGAAAACTAAAGAAAGATATTGACTCTAACACCATCATAACTGGGGACTTTAATACCCCACTCACAACCCTAGACAGATCATCAGGACAAAAAATCAGCAAGGAGATCCAGAACCTCAGTGTGACTCTTGACCAAATGGACTTAATTGATACCTACAGAACACTCCATCCATATACCACAGAATACACATTCTACTCATCACCGCATGGAGCATATTCTAAGATCGATCATATAATCAGCCATAAATCAAGCATAAGCAAAGTTAAAAGGACTGAAATTCTACCAAGCACCTTCTCGGACCACAGTGGAATTAAAATAAACATTGACACCAACAAGATTCCCCCAAAACCCACAAAGACATGGACACTAAACAGCATGATGCTACACAACTCCTGGGTCAATGATGAAATCAAAACAGAGATCAAAACATACCTGAAACAAATGAAAAGGAAGAAACATCTTACCAAAATCTCTGGGGCACCTTAAAAGCTGTAGTAAGAGGGGAATTTATATCCCTACAAACACACGTGAAGAAAATGGAAGGAACACAAATTAACAGCCTAACCAGCCACCTAAGAAAGCTGGAAAAGCAAGACCACAAAAATCCTAATTTCAGCGGAAGAATCCACATTACCAAAATAAAAGCCCAAATCCAGGACATGGAAGACAAAAAGATAATACAAAAAAATCAATGAAACAAAAAGCTGGTTCTCCGAAAGGATAAACAAGATCGATGGTCCCCTAGCTAGACTGACCAAGAAAAAATGAGAAAAAACCCAAATAAGCACAATCAGAAACACAAAAGATAAAGTCACATCTGACCCTGAAGAAATACAAAACATCATTAGAGACTACTACGTACACTTGTATGGAAACAAACTTGAAAACCTTAAGGAAATGGAGGACTTTCTGACATCATACAACCTACCTAGGTTGGAACAAGAAGAAATTGAGACCCTAAATAAACCAATAACAATAAAGAAAATTGACTATGTAATAAGAAAACTACCTACAAAAAAAAGCCCTGGACCAGATGGCTTTCCAGCAGAATTCTACAAGACATTTAAGAGAACCTGATACCAATCCTACTGAAGGTATTCCAGGTGATTGAAAAAGATGGAACTCTCCTCAAATCGTTTTACAAAGCCAACATCACATTGATACCCAAACTAGGTAAAGATTCAACAAAGAAAGAGAACTACAGGCCAATATCTTTGATGAACATAGATGCTAAAATTCTCAACAAGATCCTAGCAAACCAGATTCAACAATACATCTCAAAAATCATCCAACATGACCAAGTAGGCTTCATTCCTGGAATGCAAGGCTGGTTCCACATTCGTGAAACCATACATGTAATTAAATACATCAACAGATGTCAAAACAAAAACCACATGATTATATCATTAGATGAAGAAAAAGATTTTGATAAAATCCAGCACCCCTTCTTGATAAAAACCCTTGAACACCTAGCCATATGGGGAACATACCTCAAAATAGTAAAAGCCATCTATGAGAAACCCACAGCCAGCATACTCCTAAATGGACAAAAATTGGAACCATTTCCCCTGAAAACGGGAACAAGACAAGGATGCCCACTCTCACCACTCCTGTTCAACATAGTATTGGAAGTCCTGGCTCGAGCAATCAGAGAAGAGAAGGCAATCAGGGGTATCCAAATAGGAAAAGAGGAAGTCAAATTATCTCTCTTTGCAGATGATATGATTGTGTACCTTGAAAACCCAAGAGAATCTGTCAAAAACCTCCTAACACTGATAAAGGCTTTTGGCAAATCTCAGGATACAAAATAAATGTGCAAAAGATAATCGCATTTCTTTACACCAATAATAAACAAACAGAAACTCAAGTAAAAAGCACAATTCCATTCACAATAGCCACAAAAAAAGAGAAATACCTTGGTATCTTCCTAACCAAAGACGTGAAAGACCTTTATAATGAAAACTACAAAACACTGCTCAAAGAAATCAAAGATAACACAAACAAGTGGAAAAATATCCCATGCTCATGGATTGGAAGAATCAACATTGTGAAGATGTCCATCTTACCTAAGGCAATCTACAAATTCAATGCAGTACCAATCAAATTACCAGCAACATTCTTCTCAGACCTAGAAAAAACAACACAGGAATTCATATGGAAACACAAAAGTCCAAGAATAGCCAGAACAGTCCTCAGCAAGAAAAACAAAGCAGGTGGTATCACATTACCAGACTTCAAACTTTACTATAAAGCTCCAATCATCAAAACAGCTTGGTACTGGTACAGGAACAGGCATATAGATCAATGGAATAGAATTGAGATTCCAGAAGCAAAACCTCAATTTCTCAACTAACTTATCTTTGACAAAGTTTCCGCCACCTACCACTGGGGAGAGGAGAACCTATTCAGTAAAGGGTGCTGGGAAAACTGGCTGACCACATGCAGAAGATTGAAACAGGACCCCTATCTATCCCCATGCACAAAGGATAACTCCAAATGGATCAGAGACCTAAATGTAAAACCTCAAACCATAAGAACATTAGAAAATGAAGGACATACCCACATGGAAATTGGAACTGGCATCCAATTCCTGAACAAAACCCGAAACCCACAGGTCATAAGAGAGAAGATAGACAAGTGGGACCTTATTAAACTGACAAGCTTCTGCAAAGTCAAAGAAACCATCAAGAGAGCAGGGAGACAGCCTACAGACTGGGAAAAAGTATTTGCCAACACCAGGTCTGATAAAGGCTTAACATCTTGGATCTATAAGGAACTCAAATGTGCTGAGAAGAAAAAAACAAACAACCCCATTATAAAATGGGCAAAAGATATGAACAGACACTTCACAAAGGAGACATCCGAGCAGCCAACAGACACATGTTGAAATGTTCAACTTCACTAATCATCAGGGAGATGCAAATCAAAACCACACTGAGATACCACCTAACTCCAGTCATAATGGCAATTATCAACAACTCAAAAAATAACAGCTGCTGGAGAGGGTGTGGCGAAAAGGGAACACTTCTACACTGTTGATGGGAGTGTAAACTAGTGCAACCTCTGTGGAAAGCAGTGTGGCAACTCCTAAAAGCTCTAAATATCAACCTCGCATATGACCCCGCAATCCCCCTACTGGGAATATATCATGAAGAACTCAAATTACTCTATAAAAAAGATACCTGCACACGTATGTTTATCGCAGCATTGTTCACAATAGCAAGAACCTGGAAACAACCATGCTGCCCATCAAAAGAGGACTGGATTAAAAAAATGTGGTACATATACATGATGTGATACTATGCAGCCATAAAAAAAGAACAAAATCATGAATTTCACAGCAACCTGGATGGAACTAGAGTCTATAATACTGAGTGACCTCTCACAGAAACAAAGATCTGAGTATCACATGTTCTCACTCATATAATGGACCTTGATCATCCAATGTAATACTATTAGAAAATGACTGACGGTACTGGGAATCTATGGTGGGGGGGTGGAGATGGGATTAACGGTAGCAAATATCTGTCTGGGGATGGGGAAACACCTCTTGTCAACAGGGTGCCTGAATGAAACGTATTTGTATACCTAACCCTTAACTGTGCCCCACAACATCATAATGAAAAATATTGATTAAAATAAAAAATAAATAAATTAAAAAAACAGAAAACACAATCTTTTAAAAAAAAAAATCTCTTCAGAGTTTGCAAGGAAACATTCAACCTGAAATTTATGATACATGAAAATAGAAATAGGTATTATGTGTTCTGACTTTTAACCTTTACACTAGAGGTTTGAAAGATTAAATACCACCATTATGGTAATAAAATATTCTGAATTTGCTTACAAATTTATCTCTACCAGAGAGGTTTTTTGTTTGTTTGGTTGGTTGGTTGATTGGTTAGTTATTCTTTTAGTTTTTCTTTTAGTCAGGTTCTCATTCTATAACCCAGGCTGGAGTTTAGTGGTATGACTATGGCTCACTGCACCCTTGATCTCTTGGGGCATAGAGAATCCTCCTGCCTCAGCCTCCTGAGTAGGTTGGACTATAGGCAGGTGTCACCACACCTGGATAATTTTTATCATTTTTTTTTTATTTTTAATAAGCCAAGGTCTCACTATGTTGCCAAAGCTGGTCTCAAATTCCTGGACTGAAGGAATACTCTTGTCTTGTCCTCCCAAAGGGCTGGGATTATAGGCATGAGCCACTGTGCCCAGCCTACCAGTGAGTTTTACACTTTAATTTGGTGTTATAGTAGTAATTAATGTATTTTTGCTTCTGGTTAAAGCATAAACATTTCTTGGAAAGTTTATCTAGTGATGCTGCATTCTTTCAGCTTTTGCTTTTCTTGGAAATATTTTTTTCTTCATTTCTGAATAATAGAGTTTCTGAATATAGCATTATTGACTAGCAGGTTTATTTACTTATTTGTTTGTTTGTTTAAACTTTGAATGTATCTTTTCACTCTCTCCTGGGCTGCAAAGTTTCTCCGGAGAAATCTGCTGAGAGTCTAATGAGAATTCCCTTAATTGTGACTTTACACTTTTCTCTTGCTATTTTTGAATTCTCTCTTTGTCTTTGAACTTTGATAGTCTAGTTATATTGTGCCTTGGATAGGATCTTTTTGATTCAGTCTTGTTGAAGTTCTCGAGAGTCCTGAATCTTGATATTTATATATCTCCCAAGACTTTGGAAATTTTTGGCTATAATATTTGGTATTTTTCAGTTTTTAAATTCTATTTTAAAGATATCGGGGCACAATTCAGGACTGGGTATATAAGTGGACATCATACAGGTGAAGTTTGGGCCTCCCTTTGATCCCCAATTCCCTGGTTTGGGATCAGGTAACTTATTGATGTTTTATGCTCCTCCTCCTTCCCTTAGCAATACCCTGATACTGCCAATCTCTTTCTTATAGTATTATGATAAATGCTCACTGTCCACTTATGAGTGAGAATATGTGGTACTCCGTTCTTGGTTTCTGTGTTAGATCACTGACTGTGATAGACTTTAAATCCATCCAAGTTGCTGCAAGGTCTATACTTTTGTCCTTCTTAATGACTGCATAACATTCCATCATGTATATGTACCACATTTAAAAAATCAAGTACACTTTTGATGGGCAGCAAGGTTGATTGCATATTTTTACTATTGTGAATAGTGCTGCAATAAACATGTGTGTACAGTTATCTTTTTTGTAGAATAATTTGAGTTCCTCTGGGTATATTCCCAGAAGGGGGATTGCTGGGTCGTAAGGAAGGCCAATTTTTAGATTTTTTAGAATTTGCCACACTGTTTTCCATACTGGGTGTACTAGTTTACACTCCCACTAACAATGCAGAAGCATTCCCTTTTCTCTACATTGCACCTTCTCCAGCATCCAGCATCTGGGTTTTTTTTTTTTTTTTTTGATTGTTGATGATGCCAATCCTGACTGGAGTTAGTTGGTATCTCAGTGTGGTTTTAATTTACGTTTCTCTGATGATTAGTGAGGCTGAGCATTTTTTCATGTATCTGTTGACTGCTCATATGTGTTCTTTTGAGATGTGTCTATTTATTTCTTTTGCCTACTTTTTAATAGGGCTATTTGCTTTTTTCTTTTTGGTTTGTTGAGTTCCTTGTGGATCCTGGATATTGGCCTTTGTTGGATATGCAATTGGCAAATATTTTCTTTTCCATTCCGTAGGCTGTATCCCCACTTTCTAGATGGTTTCATTTGCTTTGCAGAAGCTTTTCAGTTTGATGAGGCTCCACCTGTCTGTCTTATCTCTTATGGCATGGGCTTTAGGATTTTGATCAAGAATTGGTTGCCAGCCGGGCTCGGTGACTCAGCCTGTAATCCCGCGCCTTTGGGAGGCTGAGGTGAGTGGATTGCCTGAGCCCGCGGGTTCGAGACCCGCCTGGGCAGCGAAACCTCATCTCTACAATAAATCAAAAAATCAGCTGGGCGTGGTAGCGCATGCCTGTAATTCCTGCTACTCGGAAGGCTGAGGCGGAAGGATTGCCGGAGCCCAGCAGGTCGTGGCTGCGGTGGCCGGGAGCGGCCACTGCACTCCAGTCTGGGTGACAGAGTGAGACTCCAACTCAAAAAAAAAAAAAAAAAGAATTGGTTGCCTATTCCAGTTTCTGTAAGGGTGTTGCCTGTGCTTTCTACAATTAGTATAGTTTGGGGTTTTACATCTAGGTCTTTAATCCATTTCAAGTTAATTTTTGTGCATGGTGATAGATAGGGGTTCTGTTTCATTCTTCTGCATGTGGTCAGCCAGTTTTCCCAGCACCATTTACTGAATAGGGTCTCCTCTCCCCACTGGTGGTGGTTGATGACTTTGTCAAAGATGAGTTGGTTGAGAAATTGAGGTTATGCTTCTGGAATCTCTATCCTGTTCCATTGGTCTATATGCCTGTTCTTGTACAAATAACAACCTGTTTTGATTATTATAGATTTATAAAAAAGGTTTAAAGTCCGAAAGTTTGACACTCCCCACTTTATTTCTTCTGCTGAGGATTATTTGGGGTAATCGTGGTCATTTATGTTTCCATATGAATTTCTGTTTTGTCATTTCCAGGTCTGAGAAGAATGATGATGGTAATTCATGGGTATTGCATTAAATCTGCAGATTGCCTTGGGTAGGATGGACATCTTAACAACGTTGATTCTTCCAGTGCATGAGCATGAAATATTTTCCATTTGTTTGTGTCTTCTTTGATTTATTTGGGCAGTGTTTTGTAATTTTCATTGTAAAGGTCTTTCACATCTCTGGTTAGAATGATGCCAAGGTATTTTTTTCTTTTTTATTTTTGTGGCTATTGTGAATGGGATTGTGCTTATTATTTGGTTCTCTGCCTGTTTGTTGTGGGTATATATGAATGTGATTGCCTTTTGCACATTTATTTTGTACCCTGAGACTTTGCCAAAGTTCTTTTTCAGTGTAAGGAGGTTTTTGACAGGTTCTCTTGGGTGTTCAATGTATGGAATCATATTGTCAGCAAAGAGGGATAACTTAACTTCTTTTTTTCCTATTTGGATAACCCTAATTTCCTTCTCTTGTCTGATTGCTCTAGTTAGGACTTCCAACACTTGTCTTGTTCCAGTTTTCAGTGGAAATACTTCCATTTTCTGTCCATTTAGCAATATATTTGCTGTGGGTTTATCATAGATGGCTCTTATGATTTTGAAGTATGTTCTCTCTATGCCTAGGTGTTCAATGATTTTTATCAAGAGGGTTGTTGGATTTTGTCAGAAGCTTTTTCTGCATCTAATAATGCAATTATATGGTTCTTGTTTTTTACGTCTGCTAATGTATCCAATTATATCTGTGGTCATGTGGATGTTGAACCACCCCTGCATCCTGGGAATGAAGCCTACTTGGTCATGGTAGATTATTTTTGTGTGTTGTTGAATCTGATTTGCTAGAATCTTGATGATAATTTTTGCAACCATGTCATCAAGGATACTGGCCTGTAGTTCTCTTTCTTTGTTGTATATTTACCCAGTTTTAGTATCAGTGTATTGTTAGCTTCATAAAATGATTTGGGGAGAGTTCTGTCTTTCTCAATTGCCTGGAATACTTTCAATTACATTGGTATCAGTTCCTTCTTGTATGTTTTGTAGAATTCCACTAGAATGCTGTCTGCTCTAGGGCTTTTTTTTGTAGGTCCCTTTTTAATGAAAAACTCAATTTCCCTGGTTGTTATTTGTCTATTTAGGGTCTCAATGTCTCTTGTTTCAATCTTGGCAGGTTGTGTAATGCCAGAAAGTTCTCCATTTCATTTATGTATTTGAGTTTGTTTCCATAAAGATGTGCATAGTAATTTCTGATAATCTTCTGTATTTTTTGGCATTTATTTATTTTATTCTATTTTTTGTGGTACATATGCACAATTGAATATTATGCAGCCATAAAGAAGGACAAATACATGGACTTCACAGCAACTTGGATGGATTTAGGATCTTTTTATTTCTTCAGAGTCAGTTGTGACTTGATGTTTTGCATTTCTGCTTGTGTTGATTTGGGCTTTTTCTCTCTTTTTCCTGGTCAATCTGACTGGGGGTCCATCAATTTTGTTTATTCTTTCGATAACAAGATTTTTGCTTTGTTGATTTTTTTCTATGATGTTTTTGTCATCTATGTCCTATATTTGGGCTTTCACTTTAGTGACCTGTATTCCTCTGCTGAAATTAGGGTTCTGGTGGTCTTGTGTTTCCAGCTCTCTTAAGTGATTTGTTAGGCTAATAACTTGTAATCTTTCTATTTTCTTGATATGTGTGCATAGGGTTATAAATTCCCTGTTAGTATTGATTTCATGGTATCTCAGAGGTTTTGGTGTGATGTGTCTTTGCTGTCATTTCTTTCCAGATATCTTTTAATTTCTTTTTTGATTTCTGTGTTGAACCAGTAGTTGTTTAGTAACATGCTGTTAGTATCAATGTGTCTGTGTGTTTTGAGGGAATCTTGTTGGTGGTGATATTTTTGATTCCACTATGGTCTGAAAGCATTCATGGCAGTATTTTGATTTCATGAAATATTTTAATGTCTGATTTATTGCTGAGGAAGTAACCAATCTTGAAGTATGTTTTGTGTGGTGATTAGAATATATATTCCATGGTTGTTTGTTGGAGTGCTCTTTGATATCTATTAAGTTCATTTGGTCAAGCATCAAGTTATAGTTCTTGATCTCCTTGCTGATTTTTTTCCTTGATGATTTGCCTAGGGTTGTTAGTGTGGTATTTAAGTCACCAGCTATGATAGTGTTAGAGTCAATACCTTTTTTTAGTTTACTTAATAGTTGCTTTAGAAACCTAGTGCTCCTGTGTTGGGTGCATATATATTTAGGATGGATATTTCTTTTTGATGGATTGAACCTTTTATCATTATGTAGTGCCCTTATGTATCTTTTAAAATTTTTGATAGCTTGAAGGTTGATTTGACTGATACTAAGATTGTGACTCTTGCCTTTTTGTGTTCTGTTCACCTGGAAGCTTATTTTTCATCCTGTAACTTTGAGTCTGTGGGTTTCCTTTGTAGTGAGATGTGTTTCCTTGAGTCAGCATATTTGGGTTTTTTTTTTTTAAGTCCAGTTTGCCATTCTATGTCTTTGGGTGGTGCATTTAGTCCACTGACAGTCAGGCTGATTACTGAAGTGTGGTAGTTTATCCATGTCGTGATGCTCTTATAAGGTTAGTTTTTTCCTTTAAATTTGGGGTTGATATACATGTGTGTTTTCAATTTTGCAGGTGCAAGGTGGGTTGTGTTAATTTTATGTTTTCCTGTGTTTTGGGGATGTGCATGATTTTTTTCCTTCTTCTTCTGTGCTTAATACCTTCTTGAGCATCTCCTGTAGAGGTGATCTGGAAACCGCATAATCTTTTAGAGATTGGATGACTGGGAAGGTTTTTATTTCTCCATCACACATGAAGCTGAGCTTGTCTGGATAGGAAATTCTTGCTTGAAATTGCTTATCTTTGAGGACTTTGAAAATTGGACTCCAGTTCCTTCTAGCTTGTAGAGATTCTGCCTATAAGTCTGCTGCTATTCTGATTGGTCTTCCCCAGTTGGTAGTCTATCCTTTCTCTCTCACTGTCTTTGGGATTTTTCTTTTATATTTACCTTGTGTAGGAAAATTACTATGTGTCTAGGGGTTGGTCTTCTCATCTGATGTCTTGCAGGAGTTGTCTGAGTCTCCTGTGTTTGAATGGTCATGTCTCTGGTGAGATGAGGTCAATTTCCTTGGATAACCTCCTGGAATACTTGTTCCAAGGTGTTCCCCATCACCTTTTCTGCTTCTGGGATACTGATCAGGTATAAGTTCGGACTCTTAATATAACCACACATCTATTAGATGCTGTGTTCTTTCTTTCTGACTTTCTTTCTATTTTTTTAAAAGCAGGATTTATTGAGAAGGCAGAAAGGCTCCCAAAGTGAGAAGGGAGTTATGTCTTTAACAGATCAGGTCAATTCTGTGTTTTGGTTTCAAGCTCTGAGATTGTTTCTTCTGCTTGGATAATTCTGCTTTCTGTGTTTGTCATCTTGTTATTTATTCCTGGGATGAAGTTTTTATGTCTGTTACAAGTTCTTTCAGTGTAGCATCTTGTTCTGACTCTTAATGTAATCATACATCTCTTGGAGATTGTGTTCTTTCTCTCTGAATTGTCTTTCTATGTTTTTAACAGATCAGGTTAATTCTATGCTTTGATCTTCAGACTCTGAGATTCTTTCTTCTGTTTGATTAATTCTACTTTTCATGCATGTTATCTTGTTATTTATTTCTGGGATGAAGTTTTTTATGGCCAAAATCTCTGTTACAAGTTCTTTCAGTGTTGTATCTTGTCTTTCTTGAGTCCTATTCATTCTTTCCATTTATTTCCTAACCTCTTTTGTATTCTGGAGCCATTTGTTGGTTATTTCCATTGTTTGGGCTCTGAGGTCTTATATTTTGGGTGTTGCTTCCTTAGTACACTGAGAATTACCTGTGTTAGCCCACTGATTTTTCCTCATTTGTAACAGATCTTTTTCTTTTCTCTTTATTTCTGTTATTCAGTTGTAGTGGGAAGGACTTTCACTTCTGTTGTTTGTTCAACCTCGATTCTTCCTTGATCTTAGCCTAAAATATTGGTCTGTTTTGAAACAAGTCTGGGGTGGGAAGCTTTGCTGTTTCTTGTAATTTTGAGAGTCAAATAAGGTGGAGGGTGGGGCATAATTTTGAGAGTCAAATAAAGTGGAGAGTGGGGTGCAAGTAGTCAGAAATGACTTGCAAATTACAATTGTTCACTGACTGGGGTATGGGATGCCTGAGACCCACTCCCTACCACCGCTCTATGTGGCAGTGCAATGGGTATGTGAGTGTACCCATGAGTCCAAGATAAAGTAATAGTAGTGAGGAGAACAGAGAAAAGTAGAATGAATGAGAATAGACAAAATAATAAAAAAGAAAAAGAAAAACAAAACACAAACAGAACAAAACAGAAAGAAACCAAAAAACAGGAAAACTGAACACAAACACATACATACACACACACCAAAAAATGAAAGAGGAAGAAAATAAAACAAAAGGGGGAATGCAAATCAAACACACACACACACAAAGCCAAAACAAAAAAGGGGGGATGCAAATCGAACCCTCACACAGACATTCACACACACATTAAAACAAAACAAAAGACAAAAGAGAAAAAAGAGTTTAAAATATTTCTGGGCACTAACCACTCTCTTGTGGCAGACACTGTAATTGTTCTTCTCAGCAGCTCATCATCATCATCATCATCATCCCGCCTGCCATTTCCTGCAGGGCTATGAGTTTATTTACAATCTCCCTAGTGTGTGACCTGAGGGTGGGGGGAGGAAGGGGTGATAGGGGTAGATGGGGCATCAGTCCTCCCATCCTGCTCTTGTGAGGTCAGGGAATTCCCTCCAGTGGGGAGGTGTGGGATTGTCTTCTTCCCAGGTGATGGCAGTGGGAGCCCAAGTCAGGCTTATGCCAGAGTAGAGTTCTCCTATTATGGTTGCCATCTAGGTTCCACCTGGGTTCATTCCTCTCAGTCATACCCCAGCCTTGTTTGTCTGATGTCCAGAGGATTGCTAGGGAGGAGGGGTTGGTTCAGCCCAGGATTTCCCACTGATTTCTTGGGGTGTCTTCCTCATCCTTTTCTGGTCATACCCTTTGTCCTCAGGTGGGGCAGGGTAGGGGGTGGGCACCTGAGACTCTGCACTCATTCTGTCCCTCTGAAGTTTGTCCTAATGGGATATTCCCTCTGGGTCATGATCAACCCCAGAGTAGTTAACCCATTGGTCACAGAGAGCCCCTCTGTTGTTCCATGGTAGTCACTCTGGAGCAGTTCCCTGACCAAATTTCAAGATGGTGGTAGGGTGGTTGTTTCATCTTCTCCAGTGGGACTCTGCCTCTGACTCCCTTGCTGCACTCCCTCTATTGCCCTCACAATGTCTGTCTTGGCACTGTAGTGGTGAGACAGTCACTCCTGGCATTTTCTTCCCAGGAGAGGCTTTGTTGATTTTAGAAAATAGCACTCAGCTTCTGTGTCCCTGGAAGCACTAGGGTACAAGTAGAGTAGCTGTAGCACTAGCCACTTCATCAACAGAGTCCTGGCCATTGCTCCCGAGTCCCCATTCAATCAGTCACTCACATGCCCTATTACATGCAGACATGCACACAAATTCATCCATACACTCACTCACTCACCTAGGAACTTGCTCAGTCCACTGGCTCCACTGCTATCTTCCCCTCAGGCTGTATAATTTTGACAAATAAGCTTTCTTAGTTTCTTCTCCACCTATAATTCTTGTAATGAAAAGTGTGTTCATTCCTGAAATTGGGAGCAACAGAATCTTCTGTGTGCTAAGAGTGTATATAGACTATTCTGTCAGGTCTGGCACATCCTCCCAGTTGGGCATGAGGGCTTCAACATGGTTAGGGCATTAGGGGCTATTCTGCTAGGTCAAACACAACCTCCCTGCAGTAGACAGGTGTAAGTAGGCAACTTTATTGGGTCAAGTACGACCTCACCACCAGGCACATCTACCTGTTCCTTGGCAGGACAAGGCAGTGTATGAACTGAGGTGCTGTGGTTATGGCCATTAATTCTTGCTGTTTTATTTCTCTATTACTCTCACAAAGTACAATTTCTTTTTTAAATTCAGGATACTGGAGTTGGGCAAAATTCATAATATAATAGTTTGAGCTGGGCTCAGTGGCTCAGCCTGTAATCCCATGCCTTTGGGAGGCTGAGGTGAGTGGATTGCCTGAGCCTGCGGGTTCAAGACCCGCCTGGGCAGGCAAGACCTCATCTCTACAATAAATCAAAAATCAGCTGGGCGTGGCAGCGGGCACCTGTAATTCCGGCTACTCAGAAAGCTGAGGTGGAAGGATCACTGGAGCCCAGCAGGTCGAGGCTGCGGTGGCTGGGAGCAGCCACTGCACTCCAGTCTGGGCGACAGAGTGAGACTCCAACTCAAAAACAATAAACAATAAAAAATAAAAATATAATAGTTTGACTGGTGAGGTTCTCAAAAAGAATTTTGGTAGGTGAACTATTTTCATAAGCAAGCTATTTGTCCAACTGAACAATCTATCATTCTAAGAGGTAAGCTGATGCTCAGATAAACAAATATTTGGCTTAGACAAATTAGTATTCAGATATTTTTTAATTTAGCAATGTAGGCACAGGTACTTTCAGTCCTTACTTGATTACTTAATTCTAGATTCATAATAATTTATTCCTATGAAATTATTCTTCCTTTGTGTTGTGGCCTCTCTTGTTTCTGATTTTTTTCTCTTTTATTTAATTAGACATTGTGTTCTGGTAGTATGTAACATTTCCTTTATATAATATAGTGTCCTGAAGTGTCTCTATAGTATGCTTAAAGTGATTATATACATTTTTCTACTTAGTATATATTTGCTGAAGTTTGGGGTTTTTTTAATGTTTTGATTGTTGCTTTAAAACTAGGGTTTTATGTCTTTCATCAATTCTGGAAAAAAGATTGCTAATATCTCTTTAAATATTGCCCACTTGCATTTCATTTTTTTTTTTTTTTGGTAAATATATAATTAGGTGTGTGCTGAATTTCTTATTCTGTAATATATATATCTTAATGCCTATTGAGTATATTTTACTTCTTTATTCATTTTTACTGTTTTATTTTCCATATGCTCCCAAAATGTACAATTTTTTTATCAGCTCCGCTCAATAAGATGTTTGTTTTTGCCAACTGATTTTCTATTTAATTTCTGTGACTATATCATTCTTTTAGACAAACTCTTAGGTTCTTGTTTTTTCTCTCTGCTTCCTCCTTTAAGAATTCTCATCATGGCATTTTCTATTTTAACCTTAATTAGCAAAAATTATTTTAAACATATACAAAAATTAAAAATGTTAGAATAATTTATGTGCCCATCAATTGGTTTTTAATAGATATCAACCTGCCAGTTTTATTATAACTATGCCTTCATTTGCTTCATATTCTTCCCATATTGTTTTGAAGAAAGTTCCAGATATTATTTCATTTCATTTAGAAATATTTTGGTACATGTCAATAAAAGAAATTTTTCCAACATGGATGCAATAGTAATATCACACCTAAAAATTAATGCTTCATTAATGTATCAGAGATACACACAATATTCATATTTTCATTTGTCTAAAATAATAAAAATTATTTAGTAGTTTGTTGATTTAAATAAACATCCAAATATATGAACAGACTATGACTGATTGATACACTATTTATATTTCCCTTTAGTTGTTGGCATTTTTTCCATCTCTTGCAACATACTTATTAAAGAACTTGGATCATTTGCTCGACTGTGTTTTATATGTCTACATTTTGATGGTTGCATCTTTTTCATTTTGTTTAAATTTTTTGTTCATATGTGTCCTGTAAATTGAAGATTGAAATAAATCTTCAATTTAATGAGATTTGGGTTCATTTTTTTTAAACAGGAAGACATTATGGGTAGAATATTCTTACGTCAATTTCTTATATCCAGAAAATATAATCTCTGATTATCTCTTTTTCTGTGATAGTACCAGCATTGATATTCAGTGATTGCGCTATGAGCATATTTTCAAATTCCTTTCTTTAAATAGTCATTATATTTGTACTAGAATGTAACTATTTACTTTTAAATTAATATTTCACTGATTGAATTGCTTTACTTATATGCTACTTATTTGTATAACTTTTATATATTCTCATTTCCATTTGGGGGAAAGTTTTTCTTAAATAATTTTTATAAACTCAACAGCAGTGGTGCATTGTATAAGTCCTTGGCTATTTTTTGCTCTCACTTATGAGAAATTATTTGGAATGGGTAAAATTGTTAGCTCAAAACACTTTTCCCCTCAGGATTTTGTATACTTTTATTTTTCCTTTTAACATCTAGTGATACACATGAGATGCTTACTATCCTTTTTTTTTTTTTTTTTTTTCATTTAGTGTCATAGATTTATGGGGTTCAAAAATACTTTTGTTACATGAATATATTGAGACAGGGAGCCCTTCCCCCAAGTCTTATAAGATAAAAGTCATCCCAGAATAATGAAAGAGCTCTTCTAGCACCATAAGAACTTTCTTAGATGAAACATATTAGAAAGAAATGTGGTCCTAACCTGTACCTTGCAAGTGTGACTCTGTTGTAACTTTGAGCTATGAAATACCCAGTTAACCAGTAAGTTATTAATAAGCAAGCCTTACTGGGGGACATGGAAGCTAAAAATGTATAAAAGGCAACGCCCTCCTGCGCTTGGGGCTCAGCCTTTGAATGCGAATCTGCTGAGCCGGTGCTGGCATGAATAAATACTGTTTCCTGGCAAAGTAACCTCCGTGTCCTGTCTCTCTCTAGAGATTCCCACTACATTTCTGATGCGTTGGCCAGGAACCGAGAGGAAGAGACGGTGTTTCCACCTCCCTTGCCACCAGGGTAGGACCCCAAGGATGCCTGGAGAGATGACCTCACCTGACACCTGAGGACCGCCTGATCTGTAGGGGACTAGCCCTCCTGGCATGCTGAGGTGAGGACCTTGGAAGCACAACGGAACCCAGTGAGGAGCAGGAAAGAGTCAAGGGAGCCACGCCCATTAGATTGGTAAGAACCCAGGTTCAATTCGGTAGACCTGCCTCTAAGAGGCAGAAGAGGAGCCTGATCACCTCCCAGAGTTGCCCGAGTAGTCCCACAGGGGGAGAAAACTGTAACTCTAACGCGCGGGGCGGCAGGTTGGAGACATTGTGTGAATGCGAGTGAATGAGATGCCACCTAGTGGCGAAGCGCGTGCTGTAGCCCTGATTTGGTTCCGGTGGTGACCTTCACACGACTAAGCAGTGGGAGTAGATTCAGGGACCAGTGGTGACCTTCCTACGGCTAAATGATGAGAGTAGACTCGGGGGCCAGTGCTGACCTTCATATGACTAAATGGCAGGAGCAAGTCCTGTAGTGGGACTGAAACCTGGTCGGGGGGTTATACTAACTTGCCTATTGCCAAGAGGGCACATGAAATATTTCCGGTAGTGGGAAAACGGCATTCTGGGTCGAAACCTGGTCGGGGTGTTATACTGATTCACCTATTGCCAGAAGGCACCTGAAATATCCCCACGAGGAGTATGGGTGGAGAAGGGCGAAGCAGCTGTCTGATGCTCTTACCCCCACATTCCTTCCCATCTTGTGTGTGATTGTTGTCTTTTAGTGGGAGGAGATGGGTTTCAATCAGAGTAAGCTTACCCCCTTAGAATTCATGATAAAGAATTTCAAAGGGGGATATTCAGGGAATTACAGTATTGTGTGAAGTAGATTGGCTTTTGTTTGGGGTGGGGTGGCCCTCTAACGGGTCGCTAGACAAGGGACTAGTTAGTAAGGTGTTTCATGTCATTGTGGGGGATCCAGGTCACCCAGACAAGTTTCCCTACATTGACTGTTGGCAAAATGTAGTCCTCTCTCATCCACCTTGGATAAAAGTCTGTCTAGAAAACAGCTCTAGAATAATGCTGGCCCAAGCAACAGCTCCCTCAAGGTGCTGACCAGAGTCAGAAAAAACCCGTTCTGAGGAAACTGAGGAGACCCCCCTGCCTGATGCACCACTGCACCCCTCCTTGCCACCCACACCCCCTGCAATTGCTGCAGCTGAAGCTGCATCAGAGGTTGCCCTCAGCCCAGAATCTGCCCCTGCCCCAAGGTCACCTGAAACATCCCAGGCAGCAGCTACTCCAGAGCCACGAATGTTAACTCCTTACACCCCGGCAGGAAGATGCCAGGGAAACTTTACTGACAGCCCTCCTCCCCATGGGTGTCAAGAGGTTTTACAACTGCCATTAAGGGAAACTAGAGAGCCCCTATACTATAATCCAGATGACCAAATCCAAGGGGGCAACGTAATTTTATGTATCAGCCTTTTGCCACCACTGACCTTCTTTTTTTTTTATTTTAATTTTTATTATAAAGATGTGGGGTACATTTCAGGTTTGGGTATGCAAACATTGATCATGCAGATACCCTAGAGCTGCAACAAACACATGTACAGGTGTCTTTTTGGTAGAATGATTTGAGTTCCTTTGGTATATTCCCAATAGGGGAATTGCTGGATCATATGGAAGGTCAATTTTTAGTTCTTTCAGGAATCGCCACACTGTCTTCCAAAGAGGCTGCACCAGTCTGTATTCCCACCAGCAGTGTAGCAGCGTTCCTTTTTCTTCACATCCTCAACAAACAGTTGTTTGTTTTATTATTGATGGAACTGGACCACTGACCTTCTGAGCTGGAAACCTCATACCCTCTCATACACTGAGAAGCCTCAGGCCATGATTGATCTAATGCAGTTCATCATTCAGACCCACAAGCCCACTTGGACTGATTGCCGCCAACTCTTCTTAATTATGTTTAACACTGAAGAATGTAGTCATATTACCCAGGCTGCTTTAAAACGGCTAGAGGCACATGTGCCTGAGGGAACACTGAACTCACAAATATATGCCCAAAGACATTTTCCTGAGGAAAACCCCCAATGAGACCCCAGTGATGACTGTGAATTTCAAATGCTCAAATGTTATCAAGAGGCCCTTTTGGGTGATGTGAAGGAAGGGGCGGGGAAGGCCATAAATATGAATAAAACCTTAGAGGGGGTCCAAAGCCCTGAAGAGAGTCCCAGCCAATTTTATGAGAGGCTATGTGAAGCATTCTATCTTTTTTTTTTTTTTTTTTGAGTTGGAGTCTCACTCTGTTGCCCAGACTGGAGTGCAGTGGCCGCTCCCAGCCACCGCAGCCTCGGCCTACTGGGCTCCGGCGATCCTTCTACCTCAGCCTTCCGAGTAGCCGGAATTACAGGCATGCACCACCACGCCCGGCTGATTTTTTGATTTACTGTAGAGATGAGGTCTCGCTGCCCAGGCGGGTCTTGAACCCGCGGGCTCAGGCAATTCACTCACCTCAGCCTCCCAAAGGCGCGGGATTACAGGCTGAGCCACCGAGCCCGGCTTCATTCTATCTTTACACACCCTTCAGCCCAGAGGCAGCTGAAAATCAGCACATGATCAATGCAGACTTTGTTAGCCAACCTCAGGGAGATATCCAGCACAAGTTACAGAAGTTACAAGGCTTTACTAGGATGAATGCTATTCAACTAATTAAGGTTGCAACACAGATATTTGTTAATTGGGCCCAAGAGGCCTGGAGGGAGGTAAACTGGAAAATGAAAAAGAAAGTAAACCTGCTTGCCACTGTTTTGACAGAGCAGTGCACCCAGCGAACTGCCCCACCAGGCCAAGGCTGAGGCAAGCAGAGAGGCCACCAAGAAGGGCCACCTTGTGTGCTCACTGCTTCTGAGAGTGGCGCTAGAAAAATGAATGCCCAGAGCTGGAGGATTTCTGTCTGGCCCCTCAAGGAAGAAGGAGAGGCCAGATAGTTCAGGGATGATATCAACCTGCGCCCCAACCATACATGGCCCCCAAGAATCATTTTGTTGGCTTAGCTGCCATGGGAAACTATGGAGAAGACTAGGACAGACCAGGCTCCATTTTACCTGGTCCCCGGAAGCCTATGGTCCATATGATTGTGGGGGACCGGCCCCTTCACTTCATGGTAGACACAGGGGCAGAACTTTCTATAGTAACCCAGCCTGTGGGCCCTCTTTCACCAAGACAAGCTACCATTGTGGGAGTCATGGGTGGCTGAGCCTGTCGTCCCCCCTTAACAGCCCAGGTGATTCAGTCTAGGGGGCCACAAAGTTGTCCATGAATTTCTGTATCTCCCAAATTGTCCAGTGACTTTAATGGACAGAGACCTCTTGGGAAAGCTACAAACCCAAATAACCTTCTACTCCAGTGGTCAGGCAACTTTATCCCTGGGGAGTCCTGAAGCAAAAATCATGACTCTTACAGTTCCCCAAGGGGAAGAGTGGCACCTCTATAGCCTCACAGAGTAGCCACGGCAAGAACCCAAACTTCTCTTCAAGGTACCCAGGGTATGGTGTGAGGATAATTCTCCTGGACTGGCCTGGAACATACCCCCAGTGTGACAGAACTAAAGCTGGGGGCTGTACCCATCAGTCAGAAACAGTATTTCATCCTTTGCAAGGCACAGGTTGGGATCCAAAAACACCTAGAGAGACATTTAAAATACAGAATGCTCTGGCCCTGTCAGTTGTTCTGGAATACACTGCTACTGCCAGTTCAGAAACAGGGGACAGATGATTACAAGACAGTTCAAGACTTACTGGTAGTAAATCAAGCCACTATTGCTTTACACCCAGTTGTCCCCAACCCCTACATTCTCCTCTTATCCCCACTGAAGCCACCTATTTTACCTGTTTAGACCTCAAAGATGCTTTCTTTTGTATCCGTTTGGCTCCTTAAAGTCAACTGATTTTTGCTTTACTGTAGGAAAATCCTGAAAATGGTGACAAAAGTCAATTGACTTAGACTGCCACAGGGTTTCAAAAATTCCCCAACTACTTTTGGTACAGTGCTAGCCTCTAACTTAAAGGCCTTCCCAGCAGATCAGTATGGCTGCATGCTGCTCCAACATGTGGATGATCTGCTGCTGGCTAGGCGAACATGGGAGGACTGCATGAAAGGAATGCAACAGCTCCTTACCCTACTATGGAAGGCCGGCTACAAAGTTTCAAAGAAAAAGGCCCAAATCTGCTGAGAAAAGGCAAAATATCTTGGCTTCCATTCATCCCAGGACCAACATCAGCTCAGCCCAGAAAGCAAGCAAGCTGTTTGCTCCATTCCAGTTCCAACTACCAGATGTCAGGTTTGGGAATTTCTGGGTACCGCAGGGTTTTGTAGAACTTGGATACCTAACTTTTCACTGCTGGCAAAGCCTTTCTATGAAGTCACAAAGGAGGGAGAATGACAACCTACGTTATGGGAACAAGCACAACAGAAGGCCTTCGAGGAAATCAAGCAAACCTTAGTGCACCTAGCCTGGGACTCCCTGACATATCTAAGCTGTTTTTCCTATATATACACAAATGAACTGAAGTAGGGGTAGAGGTCTTTCCTACATGAAGTGACACGGCTACTTCTAAAAGAAATCATTCCCCAATTCAGAATCCCAATCACTATAGGATCAGAGAACAGGCCAGCATTTGTGGCTGAGGTTATACAATCAATGGTAAGATGCTTAGGAATCACATGGAAATTACACACCACTTACTGCCCCCAGAGCTCCGGAAAAGTGGGATGGATGAACTGGACTCTAGAGCAACAACTGCATAAACCATGTCAGGAAACTCACTTGCAATGGGACCAGCTCTTGCCAATTGCTTTGCTAAAAATCAGGTCTAGCCCCAGTAAACAGACAGGGTTTTCCCCTTTTGAAATTCTTTATGGGCACCCTCCTTCCATTGTTAAAGGTATAAAAGGAGATTTAAAAGAGGTGGGTAACCTTACTCTGAGACAGGAGATGCAGGCTCTAGGTTCAGCCCTCACTGCTATACATCATTGGATTGGAGAGTGGTACTTGTGAGCTTAACCATGAATCCTCACTCCTTTAAATCCTGGGATGATGTGTGGATAAAGGAATGGAGCATCCAGCCCCTAGAGCCCCTTCAGAGAGGTCCACTTACTGCTATTTTGTCCACTCCCACTGCAATAAAGATAGCTGAGGTGGGTCCCTGGATTCATCACAGCAGAGTGAAACTGGCTTTCTGAGACTGGGAGTGCACTGCTAATCCATCAAAACCTGGGAAGTTGACTCTTTGAAGAAAACAAGCCATGACCCCAGAACCTTAGAGGTCTGCAGCCCTGCTGTAGGTACTCTGGAAACTGACTAATCCATGCATGGCAGAAACTTGAGGAATCAACCATCAAACAAACAAATGAACTGTGTTTTTAGTGTAGTATCATCCCTTTCTATTGTTTGTTGCTGTAATTCTTGCCTTGGGTTTTGCTGCATGTTTGGCATCAGTTGCTTCAGACAGCTGGACCCATGGTAAGAGGTTACTGTCAGCACTCTTTTATCTCTTTTGGACAGGATGTATAACCATTGTCTATTGTTACTAATCTGGGTCCCCTTTGTAATTTCAAAGCTCTCTGCTTCATGTGACCCATGTATTCCCACAACCAGGTCAGGTCAAGGAATTACCTGGACCCTCCTTTATCAGACCCATTTCTCTTGCCAAGGAACTATTTCAGGAACCTGCAGGCATAATAAGACTATCTATTCTATTTGTCAGCAAAAAAGTCAGTACACCTGCTTCAATCCACAATACCCCCCTGAGTAAAGAATGGCTAGAGGTCCTTCGCACCCAGGAGAAAGGGTATTTAATTAACCAAACCCTAATCACTGATCCCCACCAACCAGTGTCTGTAATCTTTGATGACTACTCGGCCATGAATGAAACCTGGTGGTATGCTGTAACCTACAATACTGGTACTAAATCATGTGGACGCCTCACCTGGGAGAGGGTGTATAGGCTCAATGATAAGTATACATATGAACAGCCTGCAAATGGAATGTCCTCCACATGTTATAGTTTATCTGAATTATTTTGTCCTCATTGGGGCTGTGTATCATGGGCCACTTGGAGAGACCAAGGTGAAGTTGCATTCCTTCAAAAAGGTGTTGCCACCTCTAATTGTAAATCAGGAACCTGTAATCCTGTTAATTTTACCTAGAAAATCCAAAATGAAAAACAGGCCATCAGCTTGGCATATGTATTCATGGGCGAGGTCTTGACCCTGGAGCCCTACTAAATGTCAGAAGGGTCACAATCCGACTCCAAGCCTCCTCCCATGAGGTCTTTTACTCCTTTTATGAAGAAATAGAAAGTAGACCTCCTCCCCCCTCTGTTAGGACTAGAAATCTGATCCTGACCTTGGCAGAAACTATCGCTCAGTCTCTAAAGGTCTCCTCTTGTTATGTATGTGGGGGAACAAATATGGGAGATCAATAGCCATGGAAAGCTAGAGAACTGGAGCCCCACAGGCTCCACAATGAAACAGGGTATCCCAGCCCTGCCGATGGAATTTGACTACTTAAAACGTCAATTATAGGAAAAAATTGCCTTGCCCAATGAGAAATGAAGTTTAACATTCCTGTTGGGAGCCTAACATGCTTAGGTGAAAGGTATTATAATAGCACAACTAACAAAACTCAGTGGTGGGCTTTCCCAGATCACCCTGAACCAAACCCTTTGTCTAACTTCCCTCACCTCTGACAGACATAGAATGCTATTGACCCAAACTTAGATGGCAGGCCCCAAATGGACTATATTGGATCTGTGGAAACAGAGCCTATACTGTACTTCCTTCAGACTGAACAGGTGCTTGTGTGTTAGGGTCTATTCGGCCTTCCTTTTTCCTACTCCCACTTGTAAAGGGAGAACATTTGGGGGTACAAATATATAAAACCTGGAGCTCTCAAAGTGACTTGCTCTACAAATTAGAGACTGACAAGATAATGAATGGTCCCCGGAGCGTATTATCCAATACTATGGCCCAGCTACTTTGGCACAGGATGGATCTTGGGCTATCAGATCCCCAATTTACATGCTAAACCACATAATTCAATTACAGGTGGTTGTTGAAATTATAACTAATCAAACTGAAGAGTCCTTAACATATTGGCCAAACAGCAAACTAAAATGCTTACTACTATTTATCAAAACCACTTAGCTTTAAATTACTTGCTTGCTTCTGATGGAAGGATTTGTGGAAAGTTTAACTTAAGCAACTGCTGCTTGCAAATAGATAAAAGGGAAAGGTCATAGAGGAAACCACCGATCGGATGAAGTAGCTTGCTCATGTCTCAGTCCAAACCTGGAAAAACTGGAATCCTGAAGAATTATTTGGAGGTTGGTTCTCAACTTTTGAAGGATTTAAGACCCTCATAGGCATTGTACTCATGATGGTGGGAATTTGTCTAATTCTTCCCTGTCTAACTCCCTTAGTTATAAGGTCTTCCTCCAGCCTCACTGAGACTATGGTTGAAAGAAAAACAGCAATGCATACTGTTATGGAAGTACCAACCCTTAAACCAGAGTGATGTTCTATAACCCTAGAAAGGGATTTGACCATCAAAGGGGGGAAGGACTCCCCCAAGTTTATAAGATAAAAGCCTTTACAGAATAATGAAAGAGTTCTTCTAGCACCATAAGATAAGAACTTTCTTAGATGATACATATTAGAAAGAAATGTGGCCCCAATCTGTAATGTGCAAGTGTAACTCTACTGTAACCTTGAGCTATGAAATATACAACTAACCAGTATGTTACTAATAAGCAAGCCTTATTGGGGGACAAGGAAGCTAAAACTGTATAAAAGGCAATGCCCTTCTGCACTTGGGGCTCAGCCTTTCGATGCGAATCTGCTGAGCTGGTGCTGGCACGAATAAATGCTGTTTCCTGGCAAAGTAGCCTCGGTGTCCCATATCTCTGTGGAGATTCCTGCTACAATATTATGTAGTGATAAAGTCAGAACTTTAAGTGTATTTGTCACTGGAATAATGTACATTGTACCCAGTAAGTACTTTCTAATCATCTTTCCCCCATCATTTCAAGTCTCTGTTGTCTATCATTTCAAACCCTACACCTCCGTGTGCCCAATTTTTAGCTCCCACTTAAAAGGGAGAACGTATTTGTCTTTCTGTGTCTGAGTTATTTCACTTAAGATAATGGCCTCCAGTTCCATCCATGTTGCTGCAAAATACATGATTTCATTTTTTTATTACTGAATAGTATTCCATTGTGTACATGCACATTTTCTTTATGCAATTATTCATTTATGGACACTTAGGTTGATTGCATATCTTTGCATATGAAGAGTGCTATGATAAACATATGAGTACAGATATGTAGTTCTTTTCCTTTGGGTAGATACCCAGTAGTAGGATTCCTGGCTTAAGTGGTAGTTCTAGTTTTAGTTCTTTGAAAAGTCTCCATACTGGTTTCCATAAATGTTGCAATAATTTATATTTCCACTAACTGTGTATAAACATTCTTTTTTCTCCACATCTCTGCCAGTGTCTGTTTTTTTGTCTTTTTAATAATAACCATTCTTAGTGGTGTAAGATGATATCTCATTGCAGTTTTAATTTCCATTTCTCTAATAATTAGTGATGATAGACTTTTTTTTCATATGCTTAAAGACATACCAAGAAAGCTGCTGGCATGGTGGCCCATGCTTATAATCCCAGCAATATGCAAAACTGAGGTGAGAGGATTGTCTGAACTCATGGGTGAGAGACAAGCCTGGGCAACTTGGTGAGATCTCATCTCTATAATAAATTAAAAAATTAGCTGGGTGTGGTGGTGCATGCCTATAGTTACAGCTACTTGGAAGGCTGAAGTGGAAGGATCACCTGAGCCCAACAGGTCAAGGCTGTGGTGGCCGTGAGCACACCACTGCACTCCAGCTTGGGTGACAAAGTGAGACTATAATTTGAAAAAAAGAAGAAGAAGAAGAAAATATCAAGAAAACAATAATTATTCATCACCTTATGAATTATAATCTGATTATGTGAAGTTTTAGGGATAGATTCATATATCTGAGGACATGTTGGACCTCATCTCTATCAGAAGCAAATTTTTTGTTAGTTTTTTTTTGAGTTGGAGTCTCACTCTTGTCTCCCAGACTGCAATGCAGTGGCCGCTTCCGGTCACCGCAGCCTCGACTTGCTGGGCTCCAGCAATCCTTCCGCCTCAGCCTTCCAAGTAGCTGGAACCACAGACATGCACTACCACGCCCGGTTGATGCAAATTTTTTTTAACTTTAAAATGTTTTATTTTAAAATTGTGAGGTACAGTTCAGGGTTAGGTTTACAAATATTCATTATGCAGGTACCCTTGTTGATGAGGTATGCTCCCTCTTCCCCAGGCAGATTCCCACTATTGCCAATCCCACCTCCCTGCCCCCCCACCCCCCCACAGTTTCCCGCTACTGTCAATTCTTTTCTTATAGTACTGCAATAGTTCAAGGTCCACTTATGAATGAGATATGTGATACTCAGTTCTTTGTTTCTGTGAAAGATCACTCAGTATTATAGACTCTTAGTCCATCCAGGTTGCTGCGAAGTTCATGATTTTGTTTTTCTCAATGGCCGCATAATATTCCATTTTGTATATGTACCACATGTTTTTTATCCAGTCCTCTATTGATGGGCAGCACGGTTGGTGCCCTGCTCTTGCTATTGTGAACAATGCTGAGATAAACATACGTGTGCAGGTATCTTTTATATAGAGTGATTTGAGTTCTTCCGGGTATATTCCCAGTAGGCGGGTTACAGGGTTATATGGAAGGTTGATTTTTAGAACTTTTAGGAATTGCCACACTGTTTTCCTCAGAGGCTGTACTAGTTTACACTCCCACCAACAGTGTAGAAGTGTTCCCTTTTCACCACATCCACTCTAGCATCTGTTATTTTTTGAGTTATTGATGATGGCCATTCTGACTGAAGTTAGGTAGTATCTCAGTGTAGTTTTAATTTGCATTTCTTTGATGACTAGTGAGGCTAAACATTTTTTTCATGTATCTGTTGGCTGCTTGTATGTCTTCTTTTGAGAACTGTCTATTCATATCTTTTGCCCACTTTATAATGGAGCTGTTTTTTTTTCTTTTCAGCACATTTGAGTTCCTTGTAGATCCTAGATATTAGGTCTTTGTCAGACATACAGTTGGCAAATATTTTTTTCCAGTCTGTAGGCTGTCTCCCTTCTCTCTTGATGGTTCTTTGGCTTTGCAGAAGCTTGTTAGTTTGATGAGGTCTCACTTCTCTATCTCTTATGGCATGGGCACTTGGGTTTTGATCAGGAATCAGGAATTGGTTGTCAGTTTCAATTTCCCTAAAGGTGTTTCCCGTATTTTCTAAGGTTTTAATAGTTTGAGGTTTTATATTTAGGTCTCTGATCCACTTAGATCCATTTTTGTGTGTGGAGATAGGTAGGAGTCCTGTTTCAATCTTCTGCATGTGGTCAGCCTGTTTTCCCAGCACCATTTGCTGAATAGGTTCTCCTCTCCCCAGTGGTTGGTTGTGGAGGATTTATTGAAGATGTGTTGGTTGAGAAATTGAGGTTTTGATTCTGGAATCTCAGTTCTATTCCATTGGTATATATGCCTGTTCTTGTACCAATACCAGGTTGTTTTGGTTATTGTAGCTTTATAATAAAGTTTAAAGTCTGAAAGTGTGATACCTTCTGCTTTGTTTTGTTTTGTTTTTTACTGAGGATTGTTTTGGCTATTTGTGGTCATTTATGTTTCCAGATGAATTCCTGTATTGTTCTTTCTAGGTCTGAGAAGAATGTTGTTGGTAATTTGATGGGTATTGCATTACACCTGTAGATTGCCTTAGGGAGAATAAGTTTTAGGGATGGTTTCATATATCTGAGGACATGTTGTACTTTGTCTCTATTGGAAGCAAAATTTTAAAAATAAAATCAGAAACATTTCCAGCATAATATCTATTACCTAGGATTCTCTGAACAAAAAATGAAGAAATAATGAAATTCCTTCAAGGAGGCAGGATGAATAGAATTAAAGAATGTCCAAGATGATTAAGCATTAGTAATTTTCAATGAATGGAACACATGAGAGCAGCAATTAATTGATCTATATGGAGTGACATGGGGACCAAAGTGAGGCCCAAACTTTACCTGACCAATGACTATTTGTATATCCAACCCTGAATTGTAACCCACATATTTAAAATAAAAAATAGCCATGTCACCAAATGTACTAAGAGAGAACTGCACTGCCTTCTTTTTTGGAGGGTGCTAAGGTTAAAGATGTCAACAGAAAAATTGGCACACAGGTTGCAGGAGAGGGATAAATCTGAGAAGTACATTTTTGATTCTGTGCATTATTAGCAGAGGCACAGGGGAAAGTAAGCCTGAACTACTCTTGAATTCTATGCTTGAAATAGAAATAAGCTTACTCAGAGAAGGAAAAACTACTACTTAACTGTAAAATATTAAGGTATAACTTGAGAAAACATAATTTTGGACTTACTGTGCTTCCTCTCTAGAAACAGGGCGATCACCAGTCATAAAGTGGGGCCTTATAAGGGAATAGGAAATAAATCTGCACTGGAAGAAAGCTAATCTCAGAGTTATGGCTTTTCTTGCCCACTTACCAGTTAAAAAAAGGATTAACAGGTTGAAAAATCCTGTCAGACAACTCATCACAGTTGCCATATCCTTTATCCAGTCATTGTACAAGGGAAACAAAGGATCTGAAATAGAGGCTGAGAAAGGTGCAGAAATTAGAAAACTACTGAGATTGTGAACTAAAGAGAAAAAATCTTCAGATATAACATTTAATATTACTTTACCTACACTGAAAATTTATTCTTTAAAGTAATTGTTTTATACCTTTAGAATGAACTAATTTAATTTACATGGATAAAAACTATATAAAATAGATTTTTAATATCCTTTTGTTATTATACTCATTATTATTGAATTTGGCTTGATGCTGTAATGGGATAAAACCTTTGGGGACCATGGGACAAATAGAATTGATTTTGTGTTTGCAAAGGATGTGAATTTTTTCAGGAAACAGCAGACTGTAGTAGACAGAACGGATACCCAAAGATGTCTATATCTTAAGCTGTGGATCCTGAGAATATGTTACATTACATGGAAAAATAGACTTTGCAGATGTAATTAAAGTTATGGACCTTAGAATAGGAAAATTATTCAGGATCATTTGAATGGACCTTAATAGAATTATACAGACCCTTAAAAGCACTATCAGTAGCTGAAGTTACAGAGATGGCAAAATGAGAAGTCAGAGAAATTCAAGAGTGAATGAACTTTAACATACCATTGCTGGCAGAGCCACACAGAAAGCATGTGAAGAAATCCACATGGCCTCTAGGCCCCCAGCTGACAGCCAGAAAATAAATATAATCTCAGTTCTACAACTGCAAGCAACTGAAATGGGCCACCTACCTAAATGATCTTGGAAGTGGATTAGTGAGATTCTGGGTGTAATCCACTCTGGGACAAAATTTCTCTCCATCTTTGGAACTGTTAAACCAGAAAACAAGTTATCTGTTCCTAAAATGAAAAGGTGTAGAATAATGATTCCAGACATTTTCATTGAAGTGTGGGGAAAAAAATGAGAAAAAATAGCCACTACTCTCAAGAAATTTCAAAGTTCACCTGGGCCATCTTCATTAGGTTTCGGGTTCTAGGAATGATCCTCTATGGTTCTTAGCTCTCGTGTCAGCCTGTGGCTCTATTCTTGGAGTCATTCTACCTTTTTCATGTAGGGTAGCATATGTGTAATAGACACAATAGGGGGTCCGAATATATCCAAAATTTATTCCCTATTATATGGGTAAATGTCCATGTGCAGATATGATCAGAACAAGAAACTTGAGATGAGGATTATCATGGATTATCTGAACAAACTCAGTGCAATTATAATTTTTTTTAAAGAAGGATGTAAAAGTTTATTTTACACACTGAGAAGAAGACTATGTGAAGTCAAAGCCTAGAAATATTTGAAGATGTTATTTTGATGGCCTTGAAGATGGAGGGAGAGACCAAAGGTCATGGAATCCAGCTCTAGAAGCTGTAAAAGACAGGAAAATAGATTATTTTTAAACTCTCTTGAGGAAGTGCAGTCTTTGTAATATCCTGAATTTAGCCCAGTGAAATATTTTCAGTCCTCTACTTCCAGAACTGTAAAAATAAATGGGTGTTGCTTTAATGGTATTTGGTTAAGTGGTCATGGGAAATGAATACAATGTTTTTGTAACTAAGTAATTTGTATATCCTGTTTCCTGCCATAGAATTTGGAAAGCCAACATTCTCCTTTCATTTTTATCCTCTGTTTCTTTTAGTCCACATTTGCAGTGTTTCTAATGGTATCTCATTTTCAAGAGCTTTGAAGATCTCCATTAAACTTTCAGACTTCACTAAACAAGAGATTCCTACTCAGACATTTCCTGGATAATTATATCTCTGTTCCTGGCTTCTGCTGATACTTGTTAGGGAATTTATGAGTCATTTTCTAATCTATTCAAAGAACTCCCTGAATGATCAAATGTTCTGACTTGTGGCCACTTCCTAGGCTACAACAAAAGATTTCCCATCCAGCAAATCTCCTAATTTTAGTATGTTTAACAATCTGTATTGCTCAGAATTTTCCACATCTTCAAGTTCAGGTTCCTTTTTGTCTATAGTTTTTCTATCAATCTTTCTTTTTCTTCTCACATTTTACTATCAGCAGCAACAAACATCCTGGCCACACCTTCAATGCTGTTAAGAAATATCAGATAAATATCCAATGTTATTACTTACAAAATTATAACTGTATGATGAAATCATAACTGTATGACACAATTCAGCTCAGTGTTCTTCCACTCTATAACAAGAATTTTCTTTCTCTAGTTTTTAACATATTCCTCATCTCCTTCTGAGCACCTCCACAGCACTTGAACAACCACATTTATGCCAATTGTCTGTTTATATTGATATGTATATTCCCTAGATAATATAGATTTTCTCTACCATGCTCCTCACTTCCTTCTGAGCCTTTACTAGCTGTGCCTTCAATGCCTATATTTTTACTCACAGTCTATTTAAGACAATCTAGGATTTCTCTGTTGTGCTTCTTGGTATTTTTCCAGCATCTGACAAATACAAATCTATTTGTACATTTTAAGTATTTGATATAATAAAACTCCAATTTCAGGTAACAAAATTTGCATTAATTATCTTTTCTACCTTAGTAGCAATCTAGTGATCTAAAGTTAAATGAATTCAGAAGACCAAAATCAGTTTTATTAGACTAAAATCAAGATATTGGTAGCCCTTTATTTTTTCTGAAAGCTGGAGGGGATAATTAGTTTCTTCACCTTCTTCAGCTTCCAGAGGCTCCCTACATTTTATGACCCTTTCTCCATCTTCAAAGCACATCACTCTGACCTCCATGTTTTTCCTTACATCTCTTTGACTCTGATCCTGTTGCCTCTTTATTTTTTTAAAAAAAATTTGTTGTGTATATTTGAGATTTAAAACTTGATGTTATGGAATACATAATGATACATAGATCTATATAGATAGTACAATGATTACTATAATAAAACAGATTAACATATGTATTATCACAAGTAGTGATACTTTTTTGTGACAAGACCAGCTAAAATATTTTTATTTAACAATTCTAATACAGTGCAATTTTGTATTAACTTTAGTATTCATGTTGATTATTAGATCTCTAGATCTGTTCATTCTAAATATCTGCTATTTTGTATACTGTGACCTAAATCTTCCCATTTTATCTCCTTCCTCCCTGCCCAAGGTAAACACTGTTTCATCTCTATCTCTGTATATGTGAGTTTTTTCATGTTCCATATATAGGTAAGATCATGCAATATTTTTATGTGCCTGGCATACTTCACTTAATATATTGTCCTCTAGATCTACCTGTGTTATGACAAGTAACAGGATCTCCTTCCTTGTTATGCTAAATAATATTTATATATAAATACATATATATATGGATATATGAAGGGTACTCCAAAATACCTATAATTTATTTATTAAAAATGTATATTTATTCTTACATGTTTAAACTTCAGTCACCTTCAAGTTCTCTCCATTTGATGCAATACACCTATTGAGACACCTTTTCCACTGCTCAAAACAGTTTTGGGGCTCATCAAATTTGATGCCTTTTGGTGCTTCTGTCATTTTTTGTTTCACCTCTTCCACACTGGCAAAATGTTTCCCTTTGAGAACTTTTTTCCATCCAGAGAAACAAACAAAATCACTCAAGGGTGATGTTGGGTGAATGAGGAGGGTAAGGCAGAGGGATCATGCCATTTTTGGTCAAGCTGAGGACCGATTGTTTGTGTAAATTACCCATGATGAAATGGACAAACCACATTGAAAGAATTTCCAAAAAAATTCACTGAAGCCAAACACAGCCTCTCAGCAATGTTAGCTGGTACACTGATACCAATGTGTTCCTAGACCACTTACACAATGGGAGAAGCCTGTATGACAAGGATCCCACTCTCAAAAAAGAAATTCTGGTTTTTTTTTGTGGGGGTCCCCTTGTATATATGCAAAATATACACACATTTTTATATGACTAGATTGACCCATCAACACAATTCAGTATACTGTCATGTTTCAAGATTCTTAACCACCACTGTAGATTCTCTTTTATGAAGTAAGACAATACACGCAAAGTTCTTGGGATTAAGATGGAAACACTTTAGGGAGACTATAATTCAGCCTAACAGAGGAGATAAGTGTAATATCCAGGGCAACTCTTAAGAAAAACAAACAAACTAGTAAAATAAACAAAGAGAAAAATGATACACTAGAAAATATATATTTAACACACAAAAGGCAATAATCAAAGAAGAGAGGACCAAAATATAAAATGTATAGAAAAGAAATGGAAACATATAAATGCTATCTTATTAGTAATTATATTAAATGTAAAAGGAATAAACACTCCAAGAAAAGGGCATATTTTTTCAGCATTAATTTAAAAAACATGATTTAAAAATATACTGTGTACAACAGACATATGTTAGGCTTAAAGACACAAATAAATTGCAAGGAAAGGAAGGGAAAATATATCATCTCAGCCATTAAAAAAAAAAAAAGGAAAGTTAGGCTACTCTAAAAACAGACAAAATAAACATTAAGAGAAAAGTTGCTACCAGAGACAAAGACAAGATATTTTAATGATGTGGACCAAACTATAAGAAACATAGAAAATTTATAAACATATATGCAATTAACATCAGAGTCTCAAAATACATGAAACAAAAACTGACAGAATTGAAGGAAGTAGTATACAATTGAATGATAACAGCAATATACTGAAATATCTCCTTTTAATAATGGAGAGAGCAACTAGGGAGAATCTCAAAAGAGAAATAGAAAACTAGAACACATTATAAACCAAATAGACCTAACCAACATCCATAAACACTTCATCTAATAAAGAATATGCATTTATTCAAGTGCACATGGAATATTCTCTAGTGTAGATAATATAATAAGCCATTAGCTAAGTCCCAATAAGTTTACAATAATTGAAATCGTACATAGTATGTTCTCTGATCAAAATGACAATAAATTAGAAATCAACAACAAAAAATTGGAAACAATGAAAATTTTTTAAAAACGCTGCTAAAAAACAAGTCAAAGAAAACATCACATGGAAAACTACAAAACACTTTTAGGTAAGTGAAAATGAAAACATAATAACCAAAATGTATGGGAAACACATAAGGTATTACTTAGAGAAAACATTATAGTTACAAATGCCTATGTTAAAAAGGAAAAAATTCTCAAATCTATACTCCTTAAGAACTACAAAAGGAAAGCAAACTAACCACAAAGCAAAAGAGGAAATTATGATAAATAATAGAGGAAAAATAGACAAAGCTAGATCCCATTTATCTAGACCTCCACATACTAAAATGAACTAAAAGTGATTTAAGAAATTAAATGTAAGACCCCAAACTATAAACATTCTAGAAAACCTAGGAAACACTTTCCTGGACATCAGCCCAGGCAATGGCCACAAAAGCTAATGCAGCAAAAAATAAAATTGGCAAGTGAGACTTTATCAAGTTAAAAAGCTTCTGCACAGCAAAAGAAACCGTCAATGGAGTATAGACACAATGCACAGAATGGGAGAAAATATTTGCAAACTTTACATTCAACAAAGGCTTAATATCCAGAATCTATAAAGAACTCAAAAAATTGATTGAAAAAAAAAAAACAACAATTTTTTTTTTAATTAAAAAGTGGGCAAAGGGCATGAACACTTTTCAAAAGAAGACATACAGGTGACCAATGCACATTAAAAATGTTTGTCATTATTAATTATCAGAGAAATGCAAATTAAAGTCACAAGGTGATACCATCATACAACAGTCAGATTGGTTATTACTAAAAAGTCAAAAAAAAGCTAGATGTTGGAGAAGTTGCAGGAAAAAGGGCATGCTCATATTCTGTTGGTATGAATGTAAGCTAGCTCAACCCTTGTGGAAAGCCGTTTAGAGATTTCTCAAAGAACTAAAAATAGATTTACCATTCAACACAGCAATTCCACTACTGGGTATATAACCAAAAGAGCATAAAACATTCTACCAAAAAGACACCTGCACTTGCATGTTTATCACAGCACTGTTCACAATAAAAACAAAAACAAAAACAAAAAACAACCTAGGTACCCATCAGTGATAAACTGGATGAAAAAAGTGTTGTACACATATACACAATGTGCTACTACGCAGCTATAAAAAAGAATGAAATCATGTCATTTGCAGCAACACAGATGCAGCTGGAGGCCATCATTCTAAATGAATTCTCACAAAAACAGAAAACTGAATACTACACGTTCTCACTCATAAATGGGAGCCAATCACAGGGCACACATGGACATAAATATAGGAACAAATACTGGGGACTACTAAAGGGAAAAAGGTGAAAGAGGGAGTAAGGAGTAAAAAACACCCACTGGGTACCATGTTCACCATCTGGAATGCAAACTCAATAGAAGCCCAAACATCACCATTACATGATCTACCTATGTAGCAGACCTATACATGTAACACTTGAAACTCATATAAAATAAAATAAAGTAAAAAACTAACAAATCTTCTGGAAGGCAAACTAGAAAAAGAAAAGAAAAAGAAAAAAGATTTACATTAGAAATATATGGGGGACATAATTTCAAGATTATAGAAGTTAAAAAAAGGAGTTTAAGGAAATGCTATCAAGAAATAATTGTCAAAATGCAGATACCTGAGAGGAAGTGGACACATTTCTTATAAGGAATGGAGAGAAGTCATAGTATATGTAAAGATTAAATTAGTAAATTAAAATTAAAGTTTTTCCACAAAATAAATGACAGATTTAGATTTAGATGACTTCACCCAAACATTCTACCAAATATTTATAGATAATTAATGTCAATCTTTTACAAACTCCTCAAAAAAAAAAAAAAATAGACAAGACAGAATCACTTTCTGACTCTAAGAGGTTATTCTTACCCTGATATCAAAAACAAAGATGCCACAGAAAGAGAAAAGTATGGAAAAACATACCTTATAAATATAGACACAAAATTATGAACAAGAACTTATTTCTCAAATTAAGAAACAATAGTAGGAAAGAGGAGGCAAAATGGCGATGAAAAGAAGAGTGAGAGTCTGCAAAAGTGAGTGTGCATAAAGCTTCTCTGCATGAGTGGATGTGTGCCAGTGGGTGAATGAAAGTCTGTCTGAGGGGAGACTCAGGCTTATGTACTAGGGCTCTCCTCTAGAGGTGATTGTAACCCATCACCACCCTGAGACTGGAGCCCTTGGGGTGCAGGACCATCTGCCATTCTTGGGGCTCTCTTGAGAGGAGGCAGCAGAGGACAGCTGCTCCTCACCACCTGGCACCTGGCCCATGCCATCACCTGCAGCAGCAGGCCGGGCACTAACAGCAGGAACTGTGAGAAACCAGGGCATGGAAATCTAGATCAAAGCCTAGTTGTTGGTGAGGGGATGCTGACTGGTGCCATCTTCTCTGTCCCAGGACCAGGCAGAGACCTGCATTGCCCAGCCAGCTCTGTCCAGCCTCCAACCTGGGATCCAGAGGCTATGCTCACATTGGACTTGGGAAAGGCAGCTGCCCTTCCCCCATGATGGGACAGGTACAGACACATCAGACCTGAGTGGGAGACTTGACAGCAACAACAGCAGCAGCCAAGTGAGTCCATCCTCCTCCCACAGTAGTCCACAGGTCATCTGGCCCACACTGAGAGAGCCTATACTGAGAGCAGAGGGGACCACCAGGAGACAGAAGCCACTCCTTAATGCAGTAGCATCAGCTAAAAGTGGCAGTGACAGCCAAAAATGGTGGCAGCAGTCAAAGTGGCAGCAGCAACCAAAAGCAGTGGCAGTGATTGGGAAAAGAACCAGAGTTACAGAAACAGCCACAGAGTGATTTTTGTTTGTTTGTTTGTTTTTTCTTCTCTCTGTTTTTGTTTACATTTTCATACTTGCTTTGTTTCTGCTATTTTAATGTTTTGGGGTTTTTTTTTAGATTTTCTGTTTACGTAGTATTTTTGAGAGCTGGTACATCAACAGGGGTTTTTTTGTTTGTTTGTTTCTATGTTTTTTGTTTTTGTCTGTCTTGTTTCTTTGCTTATTCATTAGTTGATACGCTTGTCTGTTTTCCCTCTCGTTCTTCTCTCTCTTCACCTTACTTTTGTCTTTCTCTTTCCTTTTTCCATTATTTTCCATTTTTTATGCTGTCTTATTTTTCTTATGTTTGCTTTCAGGGGGGCAAACATACACAAGCATGGACAGATTATAAGACTGTGGCAAGTGGGTTCCAGTGGACCACACACCTGACAGCCGATACTAGGATCTGAAGACAGCTTCTGAATTGCAGCTCCCACTTTAATTAAATTTCAAAACTGCACAAGGCACAGGTCCCCAGATCCAGCCAAGCTTCAAAATTGAACAAAATCAGAGGATCTACATAAGGAAGAATAGGAGATTTAGCAAACAGAAGTAAAAACTATCCCCCTTATTACTGAACAACAGAATTAAAGAAGAGGCAAAAATAGGGGAAGGAAAACCTATACAAATGAAGGAAAACCAATGAAAGAATATGGGTCTCATACAGACCACTGGTAGGACAACAACTGAGAATACAGACTTTGGAACTGAAACAATGAAGAACTTCCAGAATGACTGATCTCACTCCACAAACCCAGATATCAAGATGTTAATAGAGAGAATAAATAGAAATGAGGAGAGACAAGAGGAAGGAATGAAAGAGTTGACAACTGAGATAAAGCAATAAAGAATACAGGGAATAAAATAAATAAACTGATAACCATGGAAGCAGAATTAACTAAGCAGAAGAAAGAATCTTAGAGCTTGAAGACCAAAATATGCAACTAACCCAAACTGTTAAAAGCATAGAAAAGAAGCTTAAAAAGACAAAACAAAGATTCCAAGAGATAAGAAACTATATCAAGAGACCAAACCTAAGATTAATTGGAATTCCTTAAGCAGATAGAGTGACAGAGACCACCCTGGAACAAAATCCCTTGAAATTATCCAAGAAAACTCTCCTCATCTCATCAGAGACATGACCATTCAAACACAAGAGATTTAGAGAACTTCTGCAAGACAACAAATGAGAAGACCTACTCTGAGACACATAGTAATTCATGTACACAAAGTAGGTATAAAAGAAAAACTCCTAAAGACAGCAAGAGAGAAAGGTCAGACTATCTACTGGGGAAGACTAACTTGAATAGCAGAAAACTTATCTACTGAAACACTTCAGGCTAGGAGAGACTGGAGTCCAATCTTCAAAGTTCTCAAAGATAAACAATTTCAACCAAGAATGACCTACCCAGCTAAGCTAAGTTTTATCTGTAATGAAGAATTAAAATCCTTCCCAGACATTCAATCCCTAAGAGTTTATGCTGCCTTCAGACCAGCTCTACAAAAACACTTAAGAAAGTATTAAACACAGAAGAAAGGAAAAAAAAGAACAGCCATGACTTTCCCAAGAATGTAGGAAAAAATGAAAACACACATATATCAACACAAAAATCAAAAGAAAGACAACAAACAAACTCAATAAGTGTTGGGAGTCGGCCACGGAGGCCCACGAGCGTTAGGGATCAGGAAGGGTTGTTGACCTGAGACCACTAGGATGCGTTCAGGAGCTATTGACCCCATTTCCTCCCCCTTTCTATTCAGCACTAACCAGATTAAGCTCCTGTGAACTCAAAACATAAAAACTCTGAGACTGGGATGAACACAAGCTAACTTTAGAAGCTCATTGCTCCCATTCTTCCACAAACTGCAGTTCTGGCTTTCATGCAACTTATAATTCAAACTCATGTCACATCTAAGAGCCTTAGTATTGGTCACTGCTCCAGCCAGGTTCAGGGTACCCCAAAGGTGGAGACGGCATCGGCGATTGGGGGGAAGAAGAAAGAGAGAAAGAGAGAGAGAGAGAAAGAAAGAGACTGGACCCCTGTCTAGTGCAGAAGCCGTTTAATGGGAATTACAACTGATCTTTTATACACAGTCGGGTGTGTGAGGGATGTTCCTCACCCATCGGATGTTCTTTCAGGTATAATCCCATAACCTAATTGATGAAACCTTAATTCATTTATTCAACTTCAATAAATCCTAAGATCATGACCCAGAAGGCTGTGACCAATACTAAGGCTCTTAAATGTGACCCGAGTTTGAATTATAAGTTGTGTGAAAGCCAAAACTGCAGTTTGTGGAAGAATGGGAGCAATGAGCTTCTAAAGTTAGCTTGTGTTCATCCTGGTCTCAGAGTTTTTATGTTTTGAGTTCACAGGAGCTTAATCTGGTTAGTGATGAGTAGAAAGGGGGAGGAAATGGGGTCAATAGCTCCCAAATGCATCCTAGTGGTCTTGGGGTCAATGGCCCTTCCTGATCCCTAATGCTCAGTGGGCCTTCATGGCCAGCTCCCAAGAAATAAGAACCTCATAACAGGGATAAATTCTCACATCTCAATAATTAACTTGAATGTAAATGGACTAAATGTACCATTGAAAAGACATAGAATGGAAAATTTGATAAAATATCATGATGCAACACTATGTTGTCTCCAAAAGACTCATCTTACCAGAAAGGATATTCACAGACTCAAAGTAAGAGGATAGAAAACAAATTTTAAGGCAAATGGAAGACAAAAGAAAGCAAGAGTTGCAATCTTAATATCAGGCAAAATACCCTTTAAACTACCAAAAATTTTAAAAGATATAGAAGGTCACTATATAATAATAAAAGGTACAATCCATCAACAAGAAATATTCACCTTAAACATGTATGTACCCAGCATAGGAGCACCAACTTTCATATATCAGCTTTTAGGTAAACTAAAAAAAGATATTGATTCTAACACTATCATAACTGGTGACTTAAATACCCAACTAACAACCCTAGACAGATCATCAGGACAAAAAATCAACAAGGAGATCCAGAACCTCAGCATGACACTTAACCAAATGGACTTAATTGATACCTATAGAACACTCCACCCAACAACTATGGAATATACATTCTACTCATTACCACAAGGGTCGACATGGAAATCAAAACAAAAATTAAAAGATTCCTGTAAACAAATGAAAATAAAGCAACACCTTACCATCATCTCTGGGATGCCATGAAAACAGTACTAAGAGGGGAATTCATATCTTTATGAACACACATGAAGAAAATGGAAAGATCACAGGTTAACAGCCTAACAAGTCACCTGAGGAAGCTGGAAAAGCAAGACCACAAAAACCTGAACTTCAGCAGAAGAATCCAGATCTCAAAAATAAAACCCAAATTTGGGACATAGAAGACAAAGATATAATACCAAAAAATCAACGAAACAAAAAGCTGTTTCTTTGAAAGGATAAACAAGGTTGATGGATCCCTAGCTAGACTGGCCAAGAAAAAGAGAGAGTAAAGCCCAAATAAACACAGTCAGAAATGTATTAAGTCAAAAGTGAACCCAAGGAAATACAAAAGATTATCAGATATTACTATGTACACTTGTATGAAAACAAATTTAAAAATCTAAATGAAATGGAGGATGCTGTGACATCACACTAACTCCCCAGGTTGAAACAAGAAGAAATCAAGACCCTACATAGACCAATAACAACCCAGGAAATTGACTATATCATAAGAAACCTACCTCAAAAAAAAAAAAAAAAAAAAAAGTCCGGGACCAGATGACTTTCTAGCAGAATTCTACAAAACATACGAGGAGGAGCTGATACCAATTCTATTGAAAGTATTCCAGGCAATCAAGAAAGATGGAGCTGTCCCCAAATCATTTTATGAAGCTAACATCACATTGATACCTAAAACCAGGTTAAAATCCAACAAAGAAAGAGAACTACAGGCCAGTAACCTTGAAGAACATATATGCTAAAATTATCAACAAGATTCTAGCAAACCAGGTCAAACAACACATCACAAAAATTATTCACCATAACCAAGTAGGCTTCATTCCTAAGATGCAGGGCTGATTCAACATCTGCAAGACCTTGAATGTAATTAAATACATCAAGATATGTAAAGACAAAAACCACATGATTGCATCATTAGATATAGAAAAAGCTTTCAATAAAATCCAGCATAGATTCTTGATAAAAATCCTCAAACATCTAGGCATAGATGGAACATGCCTCAAAATTATAAGAGCCATCTATGCAAAACCCACAGTCAACATACTGCTAAACATAAAGAAATTGGAGCCATTGCCTATGAAAAATGGAGCAAGATGAGGATGCCCACTCTCACCCCTACTGTTCAACATAGTATTGAGGTCCTAGCTAGAGCAATCAGACAAGAGAAGGAAATCAGGGGTATTCCAATAGAAAAGAGGAAGTTAAGTTATCCCTTTTTGCAGATGGCATGATTATATACCTTGAAAACCCAAGAGAATCTGTCAAAAACCTTCTTGCACTGATGAAGGACTTTGGCAAAAATCTCAAGGTATAAAATAAATATGCAAAAGACAGTTGCATTCCTATAAACTAACAATAAACAAAAAGAAATCCAAATAAAAAGCCCAATCTCATTAACAAAAAGAATGAAATACCTTGACATCTCCCTAACCAGAGAAGTGAAAGACCTTCACAATGAAAGCTACAAAACCTTATTCAAAGAAATCAAAGATGACACAAGCAAATGGAAAAATATTCCATGCTCATAGATTGGAAGAATTAACATCATTAAGATGTCCATCTTACCCAAAGCAATTTACTGATTTAACACAATACCCATTAAATTACCAGCATTATTTTTCTCAGACCTGGAAACAACAATACAGGAATTCATATGGAAACATAAATGACCACGAATAGACAAAATAATCCTCAGCAAAACAAACAAACAAAAACAAAGCAAAGTGAGAGGTATCACACTTCTAGACTTTAAACTTTATTATAAGGCTAAAATAATCAAAGCAGCCTAGTATTTTTACCAGAACAGGCTTAAAGACCAATGGAACAGGATACAGATTCTGGAAGCAAAACCTCATCCTTGACAAAGTCTCCACCATCAACCACTGGGGAGAGGAGAACTTATTCAGTTAATGGTGCTGGGAAAACTGGCTGACCACATGCAGAAGATTAAAACAGGACCCCTATCTATCATCATATACAAAAATCAACACTAGAGAGATCAAAGACCTAAACATAAAACTACAAACTACAAGAACCTTACAAAATACAGAAGACACCCTTACGGAAATTGGAACTGGCAACCAATTCTTGATCAAAACTCCAAGTGCCCATGCCATAAAAGATAAGATGCACAATCGGGACCTCATCAAACTGACAAGCTTCTGCAAAGTCAAAGAAGCCATCAAGAGATGGGGGAGACAGTCCACAGACTTGGAAAAAATATTTGCCAACTGTATATCTGAAAAAGGCCTAACATCTAGGATCTACAAGGAACTCAAACGTGCTAAAAAAAAAAAAAAAGAAAAAGAAAAGAAAAAATCATCCCATTACAAAGTGGGCAAAAGATATGAATAGACACTTCTCAAAAGAAGACATGCTAGCAGTCATGAAAAAATGATACATGAAATGATACAGATACATGAAAAAATGCTCAGCCTCACTAGTCATCAAAGAAATGCAAATCAAAACCACACTGATATACCACCTAACTCTAGTCAGAATGACCATCATCAGTAACTCAAAAAACAACAGATATTCGAAAGGATGTGGTGAAAAGGAAACACTTCTACACAGTTGGTGGGAATGTAAACTAGTATAACCTCTATGGAAAACGGTTTGGTGATTCCTAAAAACACTGAAAATTAACCTTCCATACAACTTCACAATCCCCCTACTGGGAAAATACCTAGAGGAACTCAAATCATTCTATGAAAAAGATACCTGCACATGCATGTTTATTGCAGTATTATTCACAATAGCAAAAATATGGAACCACTAGTGCTGCTCACTGAAAGAGAACTGGATAAAAAAAAAAAATGTACATACACATGGTGGAATATTATGCAGTTATAAAAAGGACAAATCTATGAACTTCATAGCAACTTGGATGGACTTAGAATCCATAATACTGAGTGATCTATCACAGAAACAAAAAACTGAGTATCACATGTTCTCACTCATAAGTGGACCTTGAACAGTTATCCTAATACTATGAGAAAGGGATTGGCAGCAGTGGGAAATGGCTGGGGGTGTGCCACACTTCATCAACAAGGGTAGCTGCATAATGAACATTTGTATACCTAATGCTGAATGCACCCCACATTTTTAATATAATTTTTTTTAAAGAAACAATAGTAGTAAACCAAATTGAGCCACATATAAAAGAGATTATTTACCATGGCTCTGGAGATCTATGCCAGGAATGCAAGATTAGTTTACATCTAAAAAAAAAAAAAAATCAATGAAACTAATACATCATATTAATAGAATAAAGGACAAAAACAAAATTATTGTCTCAATAGATGCAGAAAAAGCATTTTATAATATGCAACACCTTTTCACGATAAAATACTCAACAAATTAGGGACAGAATGGAACTTCTTTAGTGTGATAAGATCATCTATTTGAAAAGAAAACAAAAACACATCTAACTAAACTATATATTGTGAAAAGTTAATGCTATCCCTTTATGATTAGCAACAAGACAATATGTCTGCTCTTTCCACTTTATTAAGTTGCACTGAAATTCTTAAGCAGGGCAATTAGGCAAAAATAAAAAAGTCATCCAGGGTGACATCAGCAAAATGGCAGAATAGGAGTTTTCTGCCTCCATTTTCTGACACAAACACCAATTTGACAACCATCCACTGTGTTCCAGAATCTAGCCCGAACAGTGAGGCAACATAAAACCCCCTATCCCTGGATTTGTTCCATGGGAATAGGAGAGACAAAGTGAATATCTGACTTTTCTTTGGAGCCCCATGCCAGGTCTATACACATGAACCCCAGCACCTATCCTGCCCTGTACACTTAGGTGCCAGGCCTACCCCTTCAGGCTCATAATCAGTCCTAACTGTGAACCATAGCACCAGTCTTGTCTGTGCACTTAGCACCATGACCACCCACCACCTTACCTCACTAATGGGCCTATCATACTGTGAAAACTACCAATGGGCTCACTTACTTATGGACATATTCATCAGTTCCACCAGTGGACTCCTGCATTGGCCTTGCCCATCCATTAACTATTGACATCAAGCCTACTTGCCCACAGATGAAGTTGCAAATCTGGTCTTACCCAAGGACACTGAGATCCCATCAGCAGATTTACCCAAAATCTCTGGTCAAGGTAACTGATAAAAGCTTTCCATGCCAAAGTTAGTCTATAAATATTAGAAAGGGTAACTGTTAGGCTGGGCACAGTGGCTCATGCCTATAATCCAAGAACTTTGGGAGGCTGATGTGAGAGGATTGCCTGAGCCTACAGGTTTGAGACCATCCTGGGCACTCGGCAAGACCTCATCTCTACAAATAAATCAAAAAAATTAACTGGGTGTGGTGGCACATGCCTGCACTTCCAGCTACTTGGAAGGCTAAGGTGGAAGGATTGCCTGAGCCCAGCAGGTCGAAGCTGCAGAGGCTAAGAGCATGCCACTGCACTCCAGCCTGGGCAACAGAGTGGGACTCTGACTCAAAAAAGAAAAAAAAAAAAAGGAAAAGAAAAAAGAAGAGGTAACCACTTATTCAAATGTGCAGACTCTAACACAAGACTAAAAGAAACAAAGTATCAGGGAAGTATGACATCAACAACAACAAAAAAAAACAAAATAAAGCTCCAAACTGCAATTGCCCACAAACGGAAATACAGGACAACACAAAATATTAGAAATAATCATCTAAAAGAAGCTCAGTGAGCTATAAGAAAACACAGACAGACAATTAATCAAAAATTAAGAGAACAATGCATGAGAAAAATGAAAAGTTTGACAAAGAGATGGAACCATGTGAACGAATGAAACAGAAATTATGAAGCTTAAGAACAAAATGACTAAACAGAAAATTTCAAAAGAGTTTCAGTAACAGATTGAATGAAGCAGAAGAATTAGTAAGCTTCAAAATTAGCCAGTCAGAAGAATGAAAATGACAGAAGAAAGACTGCAGGATTTCTGAGACACCATTAAGTAAACCAATATGAACATTGTAAGTATTCAAGAAGAAGAAGGAGGGAAAGGGACAGAAATCTTGATTAAAGTAATAACAACTAAAAATATCCCAAATCTGGGCAAGTGATGAGAGGTAAATGGATATCTAGATTTATGAAGTCCAAATGATTCCAAATAAGTGATAAAGTAGATCTAAAGTGAGACATATTACAATTGAATTGTCGAATGTCTAAGATAAAGAGAGAACTTTGGAATAGAAAAAGAGAGAAGTGACTTATCACAAATAAGGACTCTGCAGTGGTCCTCAACCCCTGGCATCGACTGATACAGGTTCATGGCCTGTTAGGATCCAAGCCACACAGCAGGAGGTGAGTGGTGGCTGAGCAGAGCTCTGTCTACTGTCAGATCAGCAGTGACATTAGATTCTCATAGAAGCACAAACCCTATTGTGAACAGTACATGTGAGGGATCTAGACTGCACATTCCTTATGAGAATCTAATGCCTAGTGATTCCCCACCCCTCACCCATCCATGGAAAACTTGCCTGCCATGAAACTGGTCTTTGATGCCAAAACATTTGAGGACTGCTGCTCTTAAAGGCTATCAGAATATTTCTTAGCAGATACTGTGCAGGTCATAAAAGAATGTTGTGATATAATCAAAGTTATAAATGAATAAAACTGCTAACCAAGAATACTGAACCTGGTGAAACTATCTTTTTTAAAAGAAGGAAAAATAAGAAATCCACCAGACAAATACAATTGGAAGGGGTCTGTCATCACTCACTTACAAAAAGTGCTAGAAGGAGCTTTAAGTTGACACTAAAGGATGCTAACCAGCAACATGAAACATTTTAAAGGTAAAAGTAAGTAGATCAATGCAATGATGTACATAAATTACCTTTAACTATAGCATAAAAGGTAAAAGACAAAATTAAGAATAACTATAGGTGAGAAGTAAGATGGCCAATGTGAGGCAGTTAGACAGTGTTTCTCCTAGAGTAAAACAAGATTGTGTTTCCTCAGCACCCAGAGAGAAAGTGGGCCAGCAGCACACTCCAAGACTTATAAAAAAAAAAATGTGATAACAAACATCCTACAAAGAAGAGAAAAATGCATTGACCTGGGCTGGAACTAGCTAAATATTCACCTGAACCACCACAGACTTCTAGCCCCACCAGAAGTAGTGAGGAAGGTGAGTGAGGGGAATCCAAGGAGTTCTGTGCTATAGCCAGACTTGGTGAGCCCCCTGAGCCTATGGGACTCCAGTTCCTTGTGGGAAATTTCCTTACCCACAACTCTGTCCAGCGAAACCCACATGGAGTGGAGCAGCCACAGCAGCCACAGCCCAGGAACTCAATCCATGTATGGCTGCTTTCTAGCTGACCTGAGAAGGGATGGACCCTAAGGGAAAACTCCACAGGAGTGCTGTGACTCTGGCCACAGACTTGACAGGCTCCCTGCAGCTTATGGGACTCCAGTCCCCCACAGGAAACTGCTTTGCCCTCAGCTGTGCTCTGCCGAAATGGTATAGCCCCAGCTACCAAATCCCAGGAACTCAACCCTTGTGTGACTGCTTTCTAGCAGACTTGGGAGGGATGTGTCCCAAAGCCAAACTCCACATGGTGGTCAGTTCCTGGCTGGGGTGAGCTATGAGAGAACACTTGAGCCCTGAGACTAGCTGCACTTTGACATTCAGATCTTAAACTGCCAGGGAACATGTTACCATAGTAATCTCCTGCTCCCCTTGTAAACTCCTCTGTGCCATCCCTGTGTAGCCTGGAACTCCTTCCTAAACTCAATGGGGTGGCCACAAATGTGCACAGATGGGATGCTTGGGGCCCTTTCTACTCTCACTCCCCTTGAAAGTTCAGACAGACAGAGAACTTGGGTAATCCCCAGATCCTCACCCTCCATCTAGGTTGGCTAGGCATTTTCTTGCAACAATACACACCAAGTGAAAACCCCATAGCCACCAATGCAGCTGGCATTCTCCCGCAAGTGCCACCTCCTGGTCAGAGGTCAGCAATACAGCTCAGCACAATGGATATAATACCTCAACTCTGAGAAGAGGGTGAGACCAGGACACAGCTAACACAACTTTTCAAGCAATTGCAGTTACTCAGGATGCCAGGAGCCAGTGTAGCTACCTAACACTGGACTGCCACAGCTGGCAGTTGACAAACTCATAACACCAAGGCCAAATATAACCAAAGGAACTTTATAGTGCTTAAGTCAGCCCCCTGCCAACTTCAAATAAGAATTAGTCTACGCAAATGAGAAGGAATCAGAAAAAATAATTCTGACAATATGAAAAAAGAGTTCACCTACACCCTCAAAAAACCACACTACCTCTTCAGCAATGAACTGTAACCAAAAGAAATCTTTGAAATTTCAGTCATAAAATTCAAAACATTGGTTATAAATTTTAACAATGAGATTCAAGAAAAAATTTAAAACCAACATAAAGAAGTTTTAAAACCTACTTAGGACATGGATTAAAAAATTCTCCAAAGAGAAATCCACCATAAAAAAGCTGAAATTCTAGAAATGAAAAGAATCATTCAGGGAATTAAAAAATGCAGTGGAAAGTTTAAACAGTGGAAAGATTAAGTAGAAGAAAGAATCTCAGAACTTGAAGACAAGGCTTTTGAACTAACTCAAATAGACAACAATAAAGAAAAGAAGAATCAAGAAAATGGAACAAAATTAATCAAGAAATGTGGAACTATGTAAAACATCCAAACGTAAGAAACATAGGCATTACTGAGGAAGAAGAGAAAGCAACAAGTTTGGAAATCTTTTTTGAGAAAAAAATGGAGGAAAACTTCCCTGCCTTGCCAAAGATTTAATACCAGAAATAAGATTTAACACCAGATACAAGAAGCACAAAGAACCCCCAGAAGGTTCATTGCAAAAAGATCATCCCCAAGGCATATAATCATACAGCTATGCAAAGTTAATGTGTAGGAAAGAATTTTAAACCATCAAATAACTTACAAAGGTAGACCGATCAGACTTACAATAGACTTCTCAGAAGAAACCCTACAAGCTAGAAGGGACTGGGGCCCCATCTTTAATCTTCTCAAACAGATTAACAGTCAGACAAAAAGTTGGTATCCAACAAAACTAAGACCATAAATGAAGGAGAAATGAAATCTTTCTCAGACAAGCAAACTCTGAGGAAATTTGTCATCACCAGGCTGACTACAAGAAATATTCACAAGAGTTCTAAATATTGAAACAAAAGGTCAAAATACACCAATGAAAAATGCTGGAAATCATGAAACTCAACAGCATTATGGAGCACCACACAATAGAGAAAATAAATGAATAAAACAACCAGCTAATAACCAGTATGATGAATGAAATAGTACCTTACATTTGACTACTAACTCTGCACATAAATGGTCTCAATGCCCCACTAAAAAGATATAGACTGGCAGAATGGATTAAAAAACAATAATCCAAATATCTACTGCTTCCACACAACCCTATTAACACACAAAGACTCCTATAGACTCAAGGCAAAGGGCTAGGGAAAAATATTCCATGCAGACAAAAACCAAAAATGAGCAGGAGTAGCCATTCTCAATAAGATAAAACAGATTAAATTAACAACAGGAAAAAAAGACAAAAATGGTATTTAAATATTGACAAAAATAAGACATAACAATTTTATTTTATTTTTTATTATAAAGATGTGGGGGTAAAATTCAGGGTTAGGTATACAAAAGTTGATTATGCAGGTACACTTGTTGATGAGGTATGCCCCTCTCTTCCCTAGCAGTTTCCCCTCAATTGTCACCACGCCTACCTCCCCTGACAATTTTAAATACATGCACACATAACACCAGAGGCCCCAGCTTTATAAAACAAATTCTACTATACCTAAAATTAGAGATTGTCAGCAATAAAATAACAGTAGGAGACTTCAACACCCCACTGACAGCAATCAACAGATTATCAAGGCAGAAAGTCAACAAAGAAACATTGGGATTAAACTGGAATCTAGAGCAAATGGAACTGACAGATATCTATAGACTCTCCCACCCCCAAACTACAGAATATACATTTTTCTCATCGCACGTGGAACATTCTTCAAGATAAAAGACCATATGATAGGTCACAAATCAAGTCTTAATAAATTCAAAACATTGAAATCATATCAAGCACCTTCTCATACAACAGTGGAATAAAACTATAAATTAACTCCAAGAAGAACTCATGAGACCAAACAAAAAATGGAAGTTAAACAATCTGCTCCTAAATGATTGTTGGATTAACAATGAAATCAAGATGGAAATTTTAAAGTTCCTCAAAACTAATGAAAACATTGGGATAAGTTATCAAAACTTCTGTGCTCAAAAGAAAATTTGCAGCACTTAAGGCCTACATTAATAAGACTGAAAGATTGCATATCAACAACCTACCTTCACACATCAGGAACTAGAAAAACATGATCAAGTCAAGTCCAAAGTTATCAGAAGAAAAGAAATAACAAAGATCAGAGCAGAACTAAATGAAACTGAAAATTAAAAAAAAAATACAAGGATCAATGAAGCAAAAAGTTGGTTTTTAAAAAGATAAAAAAATGACAGCCAGATTAATTAAGAAACAAAGAGAGATGATTCAAATTATCTCAATCAGAAATGAAGATGGAGATATTACAACTGACATGATAGAAATTCAGAAGATCATCAGAGACTATTATGAGCACCTCTATGCAAATAAACTGGACAATTTAGAGCAAATGAATAGATTCTTAGAAACACACAATTCCCTCAACCTTGAATCAGGAAGAAATAGAAATCCTGAACATACAAATAATGAGTGGCGAGATTAAAACAGTAATTAGTAGTCTTTCAACAACAACAAAAAATCCAGGACCTGATAGACTCACAACTGAGTTCTACCAGATCTTCAAGAACTGTTACCAATTTTACTGAAGCTATTCCATAAGACTGAAGAAGAAGGAATCCTCCCCAACTCATTCTATGAGGCCAGTATCACTCTGATATCAAAGTCAGGAAAAGACACAACAAAGGAAAAACAACTACAGACCAATATCCCTTATAACCTAGAAACAAAAATCCTCAACAAAATATTGGCAAACTGAATTCAACAGTATATAAAAAATAATAACATGCCACTCCCAAGTGGGTTTCATCCCAAGGATGCAAGGGTGGTTTAGCATGTGCAAGTTCATAAATGTGATCCACTACATAAACAATATTAAAAACAAAATCATATTTCAATAGATGCAGGAAAAGCATTTAACAAAATCCAACATTCCTCCATGATAAAAACTCTTAGCAAAATAGGCATAGACGGAACATTCCTCAAAATAAAAAAAGTCATATATGACAAACCCACAGCAAATGAATCCTTAATGGAGAAAAGTTGAACACATTTCTCCTCAGAATTGGAACAAAGCAAGGATACCTGCTTTCATCACTCCTATTCAAAAAAGTACTGGAAGACCTTGCCAGAGTATTCAGGCAAGAAGAAGAAAGAAAGTATATCCAAATTGGAAAACAATTCAACCTATCTCTGTAGGCTAGAGAATCCCAAAGATTCCTCCAAACGACTCCTGGACTTGATAAATGAATACTGTAAAGTTTCAGGATACAAAATCAACACACACAAGTCAGTAGCACTGTTATACACCAATAGAGACTGAGCTGAGAATCAAATCAAGAACTCAATTCCATTTACAATAGAATCTAAAAATCTAAAATACAGAGGGATATATTTAAACAAGGAGATGGAAGATCTCTACAAAGAGAACTATAAAACTCTAGTGAAAGAAATTGAAGAGGACACACACAAAGGTAGAAACATCACGTGTTCATAGGTTGGAAGAATCAACATTGTCAAAATGACAATATGACTCAAAGTAATCTACAGATTCAACACAATCCATATCAAACTATAAACATCATTTTTCACAGATTAGAGAAAATAATCAAAAAATTCAAATGAAGTCAAAAAACAGAATAGCCAAAGCAATCCTAAGCAAAAAGAAGAAATCTAGAGGCATCACATTGCCTAACCTCAAATTATACTACAAGGCTGTAGCAATCAAAACAGTATGGTACTGGTACAGGAGCAGACCCACAGACCAATGGAACAGAATGAAGGATCCAGATATCACCTGGTACCAGTCAGATTGGCCATCATTAAAAAATAAAAAACAGTAGATGCTGGCGTAGATGCGGAGAAAAGAAAATACTTATACACTTTTGGTGGGAGTGTAAATTAGTATAACCCCTATAGGAATAGATATGGAGATTTCACAAATAACTGCAAGTAGATCTACCAAACAAACTATACCTCTATTAAAATAATCATATCATACAAAATACAGCAAAAAAAAGAATTAAGAAACTATAAGACAAAAGATAATAACAAATATTACAATAGTAGCTCCTTATCCATCAATAGTTACTTTAATTGTAAAAAGATTAAACTCATCAATCAAAAAATACAGTGATTGAAAAGATTTAAAAACATGATACAATAATATGCTGTCTACAAGAAACCCACTTTACATTTAAGGAGTCACATAGGCTGAAAGTGGAGAGATTAAAAAAGATACTTAATACAAGTGATAACCAAAAGAGGGCAGATGTGGTTATACTTATATCAAAGAAAATAGACTTTAAGTTAAACACTGCCATAGGAGACAAGGTTATTATATAAAGATAAAAGGGTCAATTCAAAAGGAAGTTATAGCAGTTATAAATATATATGTGCCCAACATCAGAGCACCTAAGTAAATAAAGCAAACATCAACAGATGTAAAGATAAAACTAGATAGCACTACAATTAATAGTAGCAGACCTCAATACCCCACTTACAACAATTGATAGCTTACTTAGACATAAAATCTGTAAGGAAACAGCAGACTGGAACAAACTATGGTACCATAGACCTAACAAACATATACAGAACATTTTACTCAATAGCAGCAGAAAACACATTCTCAAGTTCAATTGGAACATACTCCAGGAGATATATAGTAGGTCACAAAATAAGTCTTTACAAATTAAGAAAATTGAAGCATTTCTGTATCTTTTCCAGTTGCAATGTAATAAAACTAGAAATGAATAACTGCCAGTCTGTATCATTTTAGTGGGGCATTGAAACAATTTACATTGCTTACTGGGGAAATCAAAATCAAAATCACAATATGATATCATTTCACACTCCAGAATGGCGATAATGAAAAAGGTCAGAGAATAACAAGTATTGGTAGAATATATAGGAATTGGAACCCTCATACATTGCTGATGAAAATTTAAAGTGGTAAAGCTAATTTGAAATTTTAGCTCCTAAAAATGTGAAGCATAGTTGTGTGATTCAGCAGTTGCATTCCCACGTACATCACTAAGAGAAATGAAAAAAATATATATACACAAAAACTTGTACACAAATGTTCATAATATAATTATTAGTAATAGCCTGAAGTAGGAAATAACTAATGTATGATAACTGAAGAAAGGTTAAAAAGTTCCA